>JANHFF010000442.1:37500-57500 GCA_024542945.1 allo-octoploid hybrid of Carassius auratus x Cyprinus carpio
AATAAAAAAAAAAAACGGTTGTTGGCCTCCAGAGTTAACTTCCGAAAAAAATCATATTGCATATTTAATAGATGATTACATACAAATATTTGTATAATTAAATAAAAATATTAAATAAAATAAGAAATATTATTTTTGCCCTAATACTTTTGTACTATACAATTATAAATGAGTATTTAATAATAATATAATTTTTATATAATTTTAATTAAGCTTTATTTCAATTAACAAAATTAATTTTTAATTTTAATTTGATTATGTATCATTATGCATATTTATATAATTAAAAATATTAAATAAAATAAGAAATATTACTTTTGCAATAAGCCTAATACATTTATACTATACAATTAAAAAAATGTATTTAATAATAATAAAAATTACTTTTCAATTGTATTTGACAGAATAGTTCTTTATTTTCAAATGTTAAACCAAGCTTTTATTTTGTTGTAAAACAGTAGGGAGCCCATAAAGCTTGTTCGCGTGTAAATGAACACAGTGCTGTGATCCGCTCTGAAACACAATGAGCATGTGTTTATCTCACTAAATTACACTAAATCATATCGCAATTTCAGTTTTATTTTGCTGAATCGCTCAGCCCTGATATGAACTTGTGTTTGGGCAGTTATTTGAGATTATGAATTATGAATTCAGAGGCGTTTGTGTGGTTCACAGCGGGACGGTCGGGAGTATTTGTGATCTCTGTGTGTGTGTGTGTGTGTGTGTGTGTGTGTCGTCTCTGTGTGTGTGTGTGTGTCGTCTCTGTGTGTGTGGGAAAACTGACAGCCATGTGACTCAAATCATGATGTGCTCATTATTTCCCATCATGCCTCTCTGCAGGCACACACTAACGTCTCCTCCTGTGGTCAGCTGATTATGTGTATGTCATTCTCATGTTTCCATTCACAGACGTATGAAGTGTGGACGTCAGGGTTAATCATAACGCATTCAGACCCATTTTGACAAGAAGAGATATATAAAAATTTATAATAAATGTGAAACTATGCAAATGCTTTAAGACCCTTTAAAATACACTTTTTTAAAAGATTTTTTACATATATTTTTTAACACGAGATATAAAACTTATTTTGACCTGGGTATGTATGGAGTCCCATTAGGTGTCAAAAATACTTTTAGTAAAGTTAGGACAGGGTTTAGTTGATGAACATGAATATGCACGTTTACTGACGAACCACTGCAGCATGAAAAGTTACCACTTTTTTCAGTAAGATTTATGTTTTTTTTGTTAGAAACAAAATTATTAATTAAATTCTATTCATTACAATGGGTTTCATACTAGTAATTCTCAGATTAGACATTTATAGAAATAAAAAAAGAATGATATAATCAAATAAAATTTCTCACTAATATTGAAAAAAATTATATATATATTTTGCATCATGTTTTTTTTTTTTTTTTGGTGTGGTTCATGTATAATTTGAAATTTCAAAGAGTAAAAAAAAAATAATGAATAAAAAAGTAAATGCATTCTTTGAATTTTTAAATTTAGGCTACTCATTAATGAGAAGTTGCTGATCAGGTACAAAATGATGTGCATATTCAATAGAGAATTGCAAAAATATGATGTTTTATTTGTGTGAGTTTGATGTGAGTTTGATGTTGTGTACTGGCCGGGTCATGCTAGTCCAAGATGAATGTCCCTCAAACGGGAAAAAAAGAAAAGTAGCTATATTCATTCATTCAAAATGGTTTTAGTTGACCAATATGAAGTCATGACTCTTTTATAAAATAACGATTCTCAGGTTCCAAACGTACACTGATTTTGAATGCATTATCAGGTTAAATTAATCAGATTTGTGAGCCGTAACTCGAGACGCCTCGTCTCAGCTCGTTTACCATCGTAACGCTCGCGTTTCATGCTCGCGTCTGGATCTGTTTACACGTGCTGTGCTTCTGAACGCTTGGTTAAATGCGTGTGGACGGGCTGAACCTGATCTCAGACCTGCTCCAGGTGTTTTGGGTGTGTGCTCATCTGGAGCTGATCTGTCGTCTGACCCGCGCATTACGTGTGTGTGTGACCGTATGAGGCCGACTGTTATTTCAGCGTTTGCACAGTCGCCAGGATTGTGAGTCTCCAAATCCTTCAAACAGCCTCGAAAAACTAGTGCTGGAGCGAAAGAAGGCTGCTTACAGATGCTAATGTCTTCCATATGGCTCTTGGATGCTGAATATGAATTCTCAGACGGCCCGCTCAGATAACTCAATATCGCAGCTCTGTTTGGAGCGGTACTTCAGCCCGAAATGGAAATTCAGTCATTATTTTCTCACCCTTCCAAACCTGTATGAGTTTCCTTCTTGAGTCAATAGCAGGAGGAGAGGTTCAGCCGCGTCTCTGAGGTGCTTTCGTCAGTGTAATGAAAGATGCATTACCACAGATTCAACAGTAGTTCATATAACACTGCACTGAATCTCTGATTATACTTTTATGATGTTATTCACTGAAAATCTTGCCTTCTGTTCATAAAATAAATAAATTGGACATGAGGAGAACTGTCTTCTGTAATTCATTTCTTAATAACTAATTATTGCCTCTCTCTCAAGTATTATTTTAATACATATATGCATATTTTTATTTATATTTACTGTATATACAGGTGTATACATTAAATAATGCACAAATCTGTACATAAATCTTCTGTCCCAGATGTATACCACATTATTATTATTTATTTCTTTGATTTTGTCCTTAGTCTTATTTAAATGTGCCTTCTGTTCTCAGTCTCATATATATATATATATATATATATATTATATAAAATAAAGGGCTACTACTACATATATAAGTATGTTTGCACAAAAAGCTCCTAAAAATATGCTTAATGTAATTCCTTGAAAATAATGCACTATAAAAATTCTTTCTTTGAAGTTGTAAATAAAACAAAGATTAATGGAGTTTTATAAGAAAGCACTTCGGAATTTCAAGTTTAATTCAATGCATTACTTTGTTTGTGAAATTTATTAGCGATTTCTGAATGAAAACTTTTTTTTTTTTATGCCCATTTTTTTTTCAGTGTCGTTATGCAATAAAACATTATTTTGTAGAGTCACCGCAGACTTAGTTAAAAAAATAGCTTTATTTTCTTTATATAGTTTTTTTTTTTCATGTTTTTTAAAAAAGTTTTTGTGAATTTTTCTGTTCTTTTTATTCTGCTAAACATTTAATATGGATGTTATTATAGTTAACTAAAAATGTTACTTGAAATAAAATAAACTTTAACTAAATAATTTTTGACGAATAAATTTTAATAAATTTTTATTTTGTTTAACTTATATATATATATATATATATAAATTAAAAAGTCATAAAATTGACAAAAACACAACAAAATTTACTAAAACTGTAAAACTGAAATGAAAATAGAAAATAGAAAAATTTACACATTTATTTAAAATTAACATATGTATTTTAGCAATATAAAAATAAAAATATTTCAAGATACTATTTTAAATAATAGTAAAATATAAAACAATTAAAAAATCTATATGAATAGTATCTCAGTGATACTAAAATAACAACATTAAGAAGGACATGAGGGTAAGTGAATAATGATGGACTTTTCATTTCTGAGTGAATTATTTCAGTAAAGGCTGATTGGAGTGTTTGTTCTCAGAAAACATTAGTGTTGGACGTTATCCCCGTGGTCTGTGTGGATCTCAGATATTTTAAAGGGAATTTCTGTGTGAGGTTTAGATGTTGCATCGCTAGCGTGTTTATTTGTGTGGTGTGTGCTGTTGAAGCAGAACGGCTAAAACAGAATTAGTTTTGTGTTTATAAGCAGCTGCCAGATCTCTGATTTTCTGCAGCGTTTGTTGGTTTTAGTGAAATCATCCCTCTGTTTTTGGATTTATCGAGCATTCGCTTTTAATCACGTCTCATCATAAACAACAATATAAAGTAAAAGACTGATTGCATCTTTCATATTTCATAATTCCAGAGATACTGATGCTTTTCATCTGTTTTTCCTGCTCGTTACGACTCTCATTTGGGTAATTATGAGGAGCTTCATTAGAGATGCTTTTTATTTATGATGTTGTTTGTTGTTAGTTATGTGCATAAATCAGAAACTCATTAATTACGCAAAGCCGACGGAGAGCAGATAAACCCCAGGATGTCCCGCCAAGAGTTTGATCTTCGTCTTTACAAGATATTCTCAATCCCTTTTCTCGCTCTTTCTCTTTGTGTGAAGGATTATTGTGTGAGTTTGATCCCATTTTACAGCTCCTCAGACGTCCATTCATTCTGTCCACGGCATGTTCACGTACAACATTCAGAAGAGAAAACAATGAGTTTTTGGGTGACAGTGAGTCTGTTCTTTAAATACTAATGTTATTCTCCAAATATTCTTGATTTTCTTTGATATTTAGGACAACTTACTGTATTTAATGACCATAAAGCTCCACAAAGGTACTATAAAATTGGTTAACTTACTCGTACATTAATTATATGATGGTTTGTGCAAAGAAAAGTCAATCTTTTTTCAATCTTGTCAAATGAAGTTACCTTTGCTCTTCCTCCTGAGTCACATTTTCTTACATAAAACATATGAAATATCATAGTATGAAGTAAACAATTACAATTAAACCTCTACGTTGTAAAAAGATTTTCTTCTTCAGTATTTCTCTCGTTTTCCAGTAAAATATCTAAACATTCACTGGAGTAAAGTAAAATTACTTAAGATATTAAGCATTGTTTTCTGAAAAATATAAGGTGAGTTTCTGCTTAAAACAAGAGCAAATATCTGCCAATGTGGTCAGAAAAATAGATTTAATTCAAAGCGAAACAATATTATTTATTTTTACTGCACTGGCAGATATTTGTTCTTGTATTAAGCATTAAGTCAATAAATTTAGATATTTTAAAATCAAAATTAAGTGAGTTTATAATTAAAACAAGATAAAAAAAATATCTGCCATTAGGGTCAGAAAAATAAACTTAATTTAAAGAGAAAACAAGTTTTATTTTTCTGACCCTAACTGACATTTTTGATTGGTAATTTTTTTTTTATTATTATTTATTTTAAAAAATTATATATTTTTTATTTTGTTTCACACATAAATTTATCTTTAAGAATGTTTTGATTATTTACTGAAAAACAAGACAAGAACATGTTTAGATTTTTTTTTTTTTTTTGCATTTTATGTGAACCACAAAGTTATTTTAATTTTTTTTATCAGTTGTATACAGTGTCATTTTAGTATAATTGATATACAATTATATTTTGTGTTAATATTTTAAGTCAGAATTTATTTTCTACTTGCATGTTAATTTTAGTTTAGTAATTTTGTTGTGTTTTAGTCATTTTAGTAGTTGTTTTAATATATCTATATATTGTAGTTTTTTATTTAGTTTAATTGTAGTTTTATTTTTTAGTTGCAGTTATTTTAGTACATCAAGTTAAACTAAAGAAAAATGAGAAAATGAAAGTAGCTAAAAAAAATTTAAAAGTGTCTTATTTTATTTTGTTTCAGATAACATTTGTTTTATTTTAAGCAAAGAAAATATGTTTTTAGTTTTAGTTAACTAAAATAACTAATTCTGAAAGGCGAGCTGTGTTTAATTGGAACAAATCCAATTAATTGAACGAATTGAACGAGGCACGTAGCATCTAAAATTTCCCACTGACTCTTCCAGCACAAAAGCTCTTGTGTTTCAGTCAAATTCCTGCAATTTTCAGCAAATTAATCTTTTTTTTTTTTAGGCGTGAGCATCGAGTCTCCGTCAACAAGTCTTTAGAGTGTAATGCTCTTAGCAGGTCATTAAGCTCTTTAAGCGTGTAACGGCGGTTCGAAGTGAACACTGAGCGCTTCTGTGTCCGCTCTCTGATCACTGACACTTTAATAAAGTCGTTTTAAGTTCAGCCGACTGAATTTTGCACCTTTTCTGCCGTCTCCATGGCACCGGGGAAGCGAGGAGCATTCAGCGCCGTCCGTGAGCTTTTACATGCAAATGCAGAGAGAAATGCGTGCAGAGAAAGAGCTTTCAGTCACTCGGCTTTTCTCTCAATCGTCTCCGTCTGACAGCAGTGAACTAAAGGAGCTCTTAAAGCGTGAAAAATGCCTTACATCTCCTGTCCATCTCTGGCTCTCTCTCTCCGCTGGGTCAGAAAGTTGCTCTTGATGATTGCTCTTTAACTTTCCTCACATTCCCGCCATATTCACTTCCCCTTCTGGGCAGCCAGATAAAGAGGGAATGCGAGAGGAGAACTATGTCGAATCAACCACAATCACATCATTTATAAGTGAACTTGCTCTGAACGAAGGCGTTTCGTACGAGAGAGAGAGGTGAGGAGAGGCTGCCGGTGTCGGGACGGGTCAGAGAGAAGTGCATGATGGGAAAAGGATGGACGATTGGGAACCGAACCGGGAATGAATGAGGGACGAAATAGTTGCTTCAATCTATGATAAGCCTTTGCACAGCGAGAGTGTGAAATTCAATAAATTATTTCATGAATAAACATAAAAATGTAAATGAGATATTAATGTAAATGTATTTGATTTCAGATCAGACCATTTAAAAAAAAAAAAATCAGGATATATGTCAATATATTGTTAAAAATCTGTGTAAAAAATCCACCTACTTCAAATATAATCAAATTAGCTGTTCAAGTCATTTCAACTTAAATGATATTAAACTGACTTAAAAAATTTAGTTGAATCTCATATAACTTTTAAAAAAATTCAGTTGAAATTGGTTTAAATATTTAATTAATAAAGTCAGGGTTATTATAGGGAACTAAAACTAAAACCATAAAAAAAATTGTTGCTTGAAATAAATGTTAACAGAAATTAAATATTTAAAAAAAAAAAAACTTTTATTTTAGTTTATTTCAGTCTCCAAGGCAGCATTTCTCACTTTCATTTAGTCTACTACTGAAATAACTAAAAAAAAAAATAATAATAAAAAATAACTGAAATTAAAATATTTATTAATAAATTAAAAAAAAAAAAAAATTAAATTCTATGGGCATTTTAAAACAACAAAAATTAATAACTGAAAAAAATACAATTTTTCTTAACTAAAATTAACATGAAAGGAGAAACAAAGAACAAATCTTTTTCAAAATATTAACAAAAATATAGTATCTCGATGCTACAAAACACTGGTTAAAGTAACAGAGAAACATTTGTTACCCTGATTTATTGATCACATCATGTTTTTTACAGTGCATTTACCAAATATACACTTAAATAAAAAAAAAATCTTTTTAAATTAAGTTTATTTTTCTGACCCCATTGGAAGATTTTTTGTTGTTGCTGTTGTTGTTATGTAATTTTGCTTCTCCAGTAAATGTATCTTTATTTAAGAATGTTTAGATATTTTTAGATATATTTACTGGACAACAAACAAAAATACTATTTACAGATTTAAATGGCACTAAATTTCCCAGATTCAGACTTTTGGACCTGCTGCATGTAGCCTATAGTGTGTGTGTGTGTGTGTGTGTGTGTGTGTGTGTGTGTGTGTGTGTGTGTGTGTGCGCGAGAGAGAGGCATGTATGGAGGGGTGTTGTGTGATTGTGTGAATGGAGGGGGACACGAGAGGGTTCAAACAAAGGCGTTGAGCTGAACACAGGCCCCAGTGTGCTGCTGCATGTGTGTGTGTGTTTCTCTTGTAAAGTTTAAGTGCCACTTCCCCCCGGTCAGCGCTGAGAGTGTGTGAGTGTGTTTCTGTGTTTGCTCTCAGAGAGTCGGAGTGTCGCCGTGGCGACCGACTCCACCTCGACAGACTGATGCTTCAACACTTTATCTACTTGCATCTGTAGATTTCAATTCAAATACAAACTTTTTTTTTCAACTTCAGCAGCACTCACAATTTTATTCCTATCTGTATTCTGAGAGATTTTACTGAAGGCTTTGTTCATATATCATTCAGATTAATTTTTATAACAACTTATTCCTAAAAACATGGTAAAAAAGCATATTTTTAAAGCCTGAGAGTTTGTTTCTCCACTTCAGCAGCACTTACAAACACCAAAACTTAGAGTTTTATTCCTCTCTATATTCTGAAGGTTTTTACTGAAGGGTTTGGTCAAATATCATTCACCTGTCTTTATATTTACACTTTATCTATTTGCGTCTGTAGATTTCAGGCTGTTTTATCAAAATGAGTTTGTTTCTCCACTTCAGCAGCACGTACATACATCAAAACTTAGAGTTTTATTCCTCTCTATATTCTGAAGGTTTTTACTGAAGGGTTTGGTCATATTTCATTCACACTGATTTATACAGCATTTCATTCCTAAAACACATGGTGAAAATCTTTGTTTTGTGTCTGTAGACAGTATTTTCTGATAAAAAGAGAAATCCAAAATCCCCTCTGTAAAAACCTTTAACTCTAATATGAGGACAAAATCAAGCAAGAATTTTGAACCTTAATTTATCCAATGTTGTGTTCAAATTGTAAAAATGCATTCGAAATAGCATATTTGAATATGCATATTTAAAATAACATTTCATAAAACTTGTAATACAAAACTATTGTCTTCATGTACTGTGATAAATCAACTTAGAAACATATAGTTTTTTACCCTATTCACCTCTAGTGTCTTCTCTTAAGCCATTAAACGTAAAGCAATGATTATTTTTTAATTTAGCTTAAATAAATTAGCTGGAAACTAGCACAACTTTGTAAAGGTGAAATTGTTCAGAAATTAAATTTGGAAAGTTGGGAAAACATTTGGACAAGTTTTGGACAAAAACTTGTGTATCTAAGTAAGGTCAACAAATCAAGAGTATTAGAGTTCAGTTCTAACAAAATAATAAATTGACTCCTCTTACTAATTAAAAAATCTGTCTTCAAGCTACCTTTTTCCAGTTGTTTGGAGAACTTTTTGCAAGTTGCTGCTCTCCACATTGATTTATAGCTCTAGACTCTTACTGTAACTGCTGACTCATTCGTGTGTTTTAATTTCTCCAAGGGAGTTTTAGGAGAAACATCTGCGTTCGTATTTATAATTTTGACACTCTGCCGTCGTAACCCCACTAGACCTCACGGGACGCTTCTTGACCTCTGAACTCCCAGGGGTCAGAGCAGGAAGCCACCCTGACCTTTGACCTCTGAGCGAGAGCAGGCCGTGTCATGACAGTGAATAAGTTACGGCTCTCAGTAGAGCAGCTTTAACTCCAGCAGCATGTGTGTGGACGCATGTGACTGTAAATCGCTTCGAGGGCGTTTGATCTCCGCCGGGGCATCAGGGAACCTCGTATCAGGGACAGACCCGTGCTGGAATGTGCTGATCCGACCCAGAATCAATCACATTAACAAGAGCAGAAATGGGTCAGACGTCCTGAGAGAGCCAAACCATTCCCAGGGCGGAAGATTCATTTAATTTGTACACATTTGTTCAGAGATATATAAGTGTAGGGCTGAAAAATATATCTCAATATTTATGCATTTGCATCAGGGTTATTAGAGATAACTAAAACTAAAATCTTTTTAAAAAACATTTTCATTACTTGAAATAAAATAAACGTTAACTGAAACGAAATCTAATATAAAAACTCTAATATAAAAACAGTCAAATGCACAAAAAAAAGTCAAATTTGCAACTTTGATCTTATTTTGTAATAACAAAGCTAAAATAAGATAACAAAATAAGTATATTATTATGTACACGGTTATCTAGGCCTAACAAGATAACAACTTTTTGTTGTGCGATATATTGCCCCATAAAAAACTATTTTTGTAGAGGCATTTTTTAAATTTGAACTAGCACCTTATGACTACACCACGTTATGTACGAGAAGCTGCAAAAGACACAGGTGTAAGTGAAATGCAAAAAAAAACAAAAAACTTTTTTTATGTTATTGTGTTTTTTATAGTGTTTTTTGGTAAAAAAAAAAAAATGGGCGATATATTGCGTCACCATAAATTATTGAGGTCATGTACATATATTGTGTAATAAGTCCATATAATGATTATTGCATTTGCAACAGGCCTACTGTTATCATGAAATACGATTTTGATCATATCACGCACCCCTATGGAAACGAATCAGACTCATCAACTCTGGCAGCGTATTTGCTTGTGATGTGTAAATCACGGCTGTTTTACGTTCATATACTCATGAGTCGCAAAACAAAGAAGCATCACAAAATAAGTCGACTAATGACACGCAATCAGAGCAAAATTGTAGGCCAGATAAAGTGCATGTTCTCAGTATTGTTTAACTGATTATGCAGTATATTTCCCTGCAGTCGTAAAGATCACAGACGGTTGAACAAAACGCCTGCAAGTGCCATAAATTCATCCAGCGGTGGAATGAATTCCGTTTTAAGATTTGCTGTAGATTGTTTCATGTTGCACAAGCACTAAAAGTAAAAAGCTCTAACTCAACATGATTCAAAGCAGTGGCACAGCTGCCGTCACATCATCAAACTCTCGTGTGTTTCTCTTGAAGAATAAGGGAACCGAGAACAATGTGAAATGATTCCTCCTCTTTCACAGTGTTTGGCTCTCTGAGCACGAGTCTGATCCAGATGTGAACCTGCCAGTGCACCCAAATAAGACAAAACAAGACATAAATATGGCGGTGCTGTAATTTAAGGAAGTGTTTCTATAAACGATTATCAGGCCTTTCGTTCAGAATAAGTCTCGAGGCAGCAGCTGCATGTATGATTTTTCATTGAGTTTATATTTGATTCATGAATGTGGCAGAATTATGAGACATTTTGATTACACTGCAAACAATAATGCTCTCCCTCATTATTTTTTGTATTTTTTTTAGTGTAAATATCTAAACATTCTTAAATCAAGATATGTTTACTTGAGATGCACAGTGGCATATGATACAAAGTTTTGCTTTCTAAGAAATGTATCAAAATTTAATGAGTTTAGGCTTAATTCAAAGTGAAAAACTGTTGTTTTTTTTAATCCATTGGATATTCTTTTCTTGTTTTAAGAATAAACTGGTGTACTGTACTGTAAAACAAGTCAAAAATACAGAGTAAGAAAATTATTTTTGCAGTGTAAGGAAAAAAAATGCATGCATGCACCGCAAAAACTTTCTTGTTTTCCAGTACAAATTTATAAAAATTCCTAAATCAAGCTACATTTACTGGAAATGCAAAATGACTTAAAATATTAAGTCTCGTTTTCTGAGAAATTTTGCTTAAAACAAAAAGATATATCTGCCAATGAGGTCAGAAAAATAAACTTTATTCAAATAATAAATAAGTTGATTTTTCTTACATTTGTAGTGTCTTCTGTGACTCGGCCTAAGTCACATGACATTTACATTTAACTGTATTACATCATTCTGAAAGGATTGGTTTTCTCTGGGAAACGTCAAGAAGAGGGCAGCAGAAGAAAGACAGATTTGGGGCCTTTCAGCATGCATTAATGCTCGATTTGCACAGAAACTATGAGCGCTGGTTGTGTGTCAGTGGAGTTTCCGCGAGTGTTTGGACTCAGAGCGTAAACACACGATGCATTTAAGAAGATCTCATTCCTGCCAGATCTTAAACTGATGGAAACCACACGCAGAGTAATGCAGCTGAAATGACGTCAGGATTTATATGACTGTATCTCTGCTGGTCTGGAGCGGAACACAAACACGCACGTTTAGCTCACACCGTTGCTCTTTTAGCAGATCTGATTCTAGTCCATTACAAACAGATAAGTGTTTTACTGTAGTACAAATGCGGTAAATTGGATGCAGTACAGAAAACCGTTGTTTACTATATTACAGATGTGAAAGCGGTGTGGATTAGAAAGACAGCGCAAGTGAACTTTTCACGCTAAACATTAGACAAAAAAGTTGTTCACTTGGTTTGAAATACACTATAAATAATGAAATTTTTCTTCAGTATTCTGTCTTGTTTTCCAGTACAAATATCTGAGCATTCTTAAATCAAGATGCATTTACTGGAGGAACATTATGAAGAGGAAATGAAGTGAGCTTCTGTTTCAAACAAGAACAAATATCTGTCAGTGGGGTCAAAAAATAAACTGAATTCAAAAGGAAAACTAAATTATTTTTCTGACCCCATTGGCTGATATGTTTTATTGTTTTAAGCATAAGCTCACTTCATTTTGATCAGAATTTTAGAAAACTAGACTTGATATCTTAAGACATTTTCCTTTCTCCAGTACATGTGTCTTGATTCAAGGATGTTTAGATAGTTGTGCTGGAAAACAAGACAGAAACACTGAGGAAGAAAATCATGTTTGCAGAGTAGTTCGGATTGTAAAAAAAAAAAAAAAAAAAAAAAAAAAAATCAGAATTTTTTTTTTTTTTTTTTCAATGCACATCTAATGTTAAAAATGAAGGGGAAAAAATAATTTTTGTGGTTGTTAAATGTGAGAACAGTAAAATAATTGAATCAGAACTTTGAATCTATTCAGTGAAACAGAGTTTGAAGTGATTCATGGAAATGTAAGACTGCATCTCTAAGTCTTCCATTCTTAAAGGGGTCCTATTATGCTCTTTTACAAGGTCTTGATTTTGTTTTGGGGGTGTACTAGAGCAGGCTCTCATTCTAGGTTGTTCAAAAAACACGTTATTTTCACATATTTTACATTATTACAATACCTCTCTCCCAGTCTTGCATGAACGGCTCGAATAGTTCCTGCATCAAATGAAGGCCCGCCTTCTGGAATACGAAATGCGCTGTGATTGGTTAGCTGGGCCAGTGTGTGTTGTGATTGGTTAGCTGGGCCAGTGTGTGTTGTGATTGGTTAGCTGGGCCAGTGTGTGCTGTGATTGGTTAGCTGGGTCAGTGTGTGTTGTGATTGGTTAGCTGGGCCAGTGTGTGCTGTGATTGGTTAGCTGGGCCAGTGTGTGCTGTGATTGGTTAGCTGGGCCAGTGTGTGTTGTGATTGGTTAGCTGGGCCAGTGTGTGCTGTGATTGGTTAGCTGGGCCAGTGTGTGCTGTGATTGGTTAGCTGGGTCAGTGTGTGCTGTGATTGGTTAGCTGGGCCAGTGTGTGCTGTGATTGGTTAGCTGGGCCAGTGTGTGCTGTGATTGGTTAGCTGGGCCAGTGTGTGCTGTGATTGGTTAGCTGGGCCAGTGTGTGTTGTGATTGGTTAGCTGGGCCAGTGTGTGCTGTGATTGGTTAGCTGGGCCAGTGTGTGCTGTGATTGGTTAGCTGGGTCAGTGTGTGCTGTGATTGGTTAGCTGGGCCAGTGTGTGCTGTGATTGGTTAGCTGGGCCAGTGTGTGCTGTGATTGGTTAGCTGGGCCAGTGTGTGTTGTGATTGGTTAGCTGGGCCAGTGTGTGCTGTGATTGGTTAGCTGGGCCAGTGTGTGCTGTGATTGGTTAGCTGGGTCAGTGTGTGCTGTGATTGGTTAGCTGGGCCAGTGTGTGCTGTGATTGGTTAGCTGGGCCAGTGTGTGCTGTGATTGGTTAGCTGGGCCAGTGTGTGTTGTGATTGGTTAGCTGGGTCAGTGTGTGCTGTGATTGGCTCCACTCGGCGCCTGGTTGGGAAATGTCATGCCCCTTACCATAGCCGCCTGCTGTGAGCTTCAGTGTAAATATTGCATCAAAATCAAATCAATTTGTGCGCGATTTAAACCCGGATGATTGTAACCAGTCTAAGCTCGTCTGTCTTGGGAAAGTTAGCATGTCTCTGACAAAGTGATAACACTCGTTGTCTTCTCTAGTGCAGCTCAACCAGATCTCGTCCCATGCGTCGATCTTTGTGATATCACAAATCACGGGAAATATGCGTTGTAGTCCAAACGAGTCATTCATTGTAATTTTTGAAAAGTGATTTCTGTTAAATAAAATATCTTCTTTTGAAGAGGACTTGAGCTTTGTAACTTTGCAGATCTTTTTTATGCTCAAACAGCAACATTACAGACTAACTAAAGTTGAAAAAGTGAAAAAGCATAATAGCACCCCTTTAATATATTCCATAATTATTCTTAGTATTTAAACAGCAAATAACACAAAAAAAGACTAGAACTTGCACTGAGTTTTGAACAATACACTGTGAATATTGCAATGATTTAAATGTATATATTTGCCATAAAGTGTGTGTCATTGGTTGACTCATTTTGCGATCCTTCTGTGTTTAATGATTTACGAGTTTAGCAGAATAGCTGAATTCAGTCATAAATTCATCCGGCGGTGGAATGAAGTCAGTGTTAAGGTATGCTGTGAATTATTTCATTAAGAGTAAAGCGTGTTGGATGGAAACTGATATTTGAGAGGAAGAGCATCAGTGAATAATGACAAGTGTTCCACAAGTATACTGTACTGGAGTAGCTGTACTGCAGTGTGCTTCTTAAAGGCACAGGTCACCCAAAAATACATAAAATGACCCCCCCTCATGCTGTTCCAAACCTCCATGACTCTGTCTTCTGTGAAGATATTTTGAAGAACGCTGAGGTTTAAACAACAATGGACTTTAATTATACAGTATGTTTTCAAAATATCATCTGTGTTACTTCGAATTAAGAAAGTCATGCAGTCTTGAAACAACATGATGGAGACTATTTTCATTATTTTCGTCGAACTGTCCCTGTGATTACATTACAGTGCAAAACTCTTCCGTTTAGCCTGATTGTCATGTGACGGATGAAGTGGAAGTAAGTGCTTTTCATTTTCAGTTGTGAGTGAACATTGTCATGTTAAATGAAATGTGCTTTTAACTGCAGTGTGAGGTTTTCATCGTGTGCATTTAAACTGCGCATTTCCCTCCATAATCATGTCTTAATCATTGATCTTGTCAAAATGTTTGACTTTTTTATTGTAAATTATAAATAAAAAAATTGCAAATAATGCTTTTTATGAAATAAAAATGTATAACAACACAATCCTAATATGCTGAAAACGACTCTACAAGTGACACAAACTGCAACATTTGATTGAAGCTGATTTGAAACAATGTTTTGTAGAAAGCGCTATAGAAATAAATGTGACATTTTCATTTGAAAACCGCTTAATTTGACACACAAAAGAAGTCGAGTAGTTTGCGGTTGCAAGTTTGGAAAGCTATAACCATCACTGGATATTTCTGTCGGCCGTTGAACATTTCTGTCACAAAACAAGAGTCAAATATTAGAAAAAACTAATATTAGTAAGTTAAATGAGTAAAACCGTGGAGTTCTCCGCAGTTGATTGTAATGAAGACATCAGAGAGAGCTGAGAGAGACAGACGTCCCCGGTGGTCTCCAGCCGTTAGAAGAGACATCAGTAATTACAGCTCTCTGTCCTGAGAGAGAGCGCCGGGGTTAATAACACACACACAGAACAGAGGTTCACCCCAATCACACACACTCACCCCGTCTCTGTGTTTCCAGTCTCTCTCTGTGTCAGGATCTGCTGCGTATGAAGATAAACTCTGGCTTTCGTTCTTTGGCTGTAATTACAGGGTTTATCTGAGCGTCGCATGCTTCAGATGCATTTCACTGCCGCATTCATGAATCAAACATAAACACAGTGAAAAATCTCACGTATGTGAGCAGCCGCTGCTTTCACGAGACGCGGAAACCTTAAAGGGACAGTCCATCCAAAAAATTAACGTTATTATTTAACAGAGGATTTAGAGTTGGTAGAAACTACTCTTGAACTGTTTTTTTTTTGTTTTGTTTGTACACAAACTTCTGAAAAGAAGTCTCTTCTGCTCACCAAGGCTGCATTTATTTGTACAGTAAAAATTGTGAAATATTATTACAATTTAAAACATCTGTTTTCTGTGTGAATCTCTGTTAAAGTGTAATTTATTTCTGTGATGCGCAGCTGTATTTTCAGCATCATTACTCCAGTCTTCAGTGTCACATGATCTTCAGAAATCATTCTAATATGATGATTTACTGCTCAAGAAACATTTCTGATTATAATTAATGTTGAAAACAGTTGTGCTGCACAATATTTTTGTGGAAACTGTGATATATTTTATTTTTCAGGATTCACAGATGAACAGAAAGTTCAAAAGAACAGCGTTTATTTGAAATAGAAATCTTTTGTAACATTATAAATGTCTTTACTGTCACTTCTGATCAATTAAACGCATCCTTGATTACAAACTTTAGTTTATAATAATTTCTGTCTGCGTTCGCTCCTGAAGAATGTCTGAATCGCTGTGGCTCTTTTCTCTCTTTATGACAGTGACTTCAGGATGAAAGTGTGTTTCTCTCTTTCAGTCTTTCTGAATGTTACGGATGAGCACGTCTCTCTCTCTCTCCGATGGCAGTGTGTGTGAATGGAGGTCTGACAGATGGAAACACACACACACACACACACACACACACACACACACACACACACACAAAGCTGTTAAATACTGTGCATTAATGAAGTCTCCTCTCTGAGAATGTCCCATCATTCCTCCCCCGTCCAACAGCAAATGAACAGAATTAAAGTGGAGAAAAGAAGGCCACTTCTTTGCATTTCTATAGGCCTGCCTCTCTTTCATCGGCCATCTCTCTCTCTCGCTTTAATCTGGAAGATTTATGTGTGAAGTAAAGACTGATAACGTGTGTGTATGTGTGTGTGTGTGTGTGTGTGTGTGTGTGTGTTTCCCCGTCACTGAACCCAGACTCTGTTTTAAAGTTCAGACTCACAGTTTCTGTTCCAGATAAGACTGAACTCATATAAGTTTTCCATCCAGACTGTGATGGTTTCTCCAGACCTGCTGAACACCTCAGGCTGGTTTTATTATACAGATTTATATTTGCGTATCTGCATTTTTATGCAGAGCGAACAGCATTAATATATTTATATTATTAGTAAAAATGTGTGAAAAAACACACACACACACGAACACACACATATATATATATATATAATTATTTAATTTACATTTATTCTAATATGTTTATTTGCATGTATTTATTTATATAATATTATATTTAAGATGAAATATGTGTAAAATTGATCTTATCAGATTTGTCATATTGATATTTTATATAATTATTTAATATTTAAATATTTTTTATAGTAATATTACTAATATGATTATATTAAATAGTATTATTAATATTAATGCTGATGAAATATATCAGTGTATATTTAATAAATATATCAAATATAAAAACTTATTTTAACAGATTTATGAGAACACTGATTGCGTGCATGTTTTTTTCTGTTTCGTTTGAAAATTACTGATGGATCGTGATTTGTGCATGATAACGTTCATAAGTAAATAAAGTCATGAGTTATGTGTATTAAATGAGAATTTTTTTAATTATCAAGCAAAATCTGCTACTTTCTTCCATAGTCTTTAATATGAGTGAAATGATTTTTAATTTCTGCTGACAGCACCTGTGTCATGCAAACTTTTATATAATGTCTACCAATCATCGTACAAAATATGTAATTTTTTTTTTTAAGTTAACATTCAGTTCTGACTTGATTCTGGTCTTTAATGCTCACTTTTCACCATTTACGTTTATGCATTTTGCAGACACTTTTAGCAATTTACTTTGCATTCAATGCATGCTTTTCATCAGTTCATGCATTCTCTTGGCATTGCATGCATGATCTACTGTTTGACCTCCATGCATTTTCCTGTTTTGAGTCTGAAATGCATCGTATAATAGTAGTAAAGTGGCTTTTGAGTGGCGCTGCATGTTGACTCTGATGTGTGGATGGTAACGAGATGTGAGCGTCAGATCAGGAGACTCTCTCTGGGTTTGCTCCAGACTGTAATGTGTATGTGAGTGTGTTTACTCGCGCTGTTCTCTGCTTCACTGCAGCGCTGGACTGAGTTTCGTGCCACTGACCAGACTGATTCAAAACATTAATAATCAGGGCACAGATGATCGACGCCCCGCTGGAAGCGACCGTAACAAAGTGGAGCTTTATCAGCGGCGACGGAGGTCAGACTGATGACGAGGTGTGATACTGACAGAGCCGTCTCTCTGGAAATACAGCCATTTAGAAAGAGTTTTCTTTATGCTTTATTAGCTCAACACACACATCACATGCTGCTATTTGTGTTCGGCATTTCAGAAATTTCCATCCCAAACTATTTTCCTCTTTTCGCGTCTCTTGCTCTCCCATAGGAAGGCAATGTCAGAGAAGAAGCTGCTTTAACATCTCAGATGTTTGTCCTAGACACGCAGAGAGCAAATGAAGAGTTTTAGAAAATATCTCAAACGTGTCTCAAACTGTGCTCCGAAGACAAAACACATTCGAGCTGCACGATTAATCAGAATAAACACGGAATCGTAATATGGCTCAGTGTGATTACCAGATTAGCAAAGACTGCTGCTTTAAACACACACACACACACACACACACACACACACACACACACACACACACACACACACACACATTTAAAGGCTCCCTGTGGTTTTCCATTAAAATAAACATTTGATGGTTTAATGTCTGAAAGTTAAGAAATTAAGATGGACATCATTATTAATATTGTAATTTTACACTTGTAATGTAAGAATACAAATATTTTACAATTTTCAAAATTATTAATAATTTTAAAGTAGTACTTTTAATTAAATTATTATTAAATATTACATTTTTTAATAATATTTTTGCAATAACTTTTTTGTTTTTATTTAGTAATTTTTTAAAAATTTTATTTGGTCATATTATTATTATTATTTTTAAATATGTATTTTTTTTTCTTAAATTCTCAATTTTGTAATCATATTTTTGAAATAGCGTCTCATTTTGTTTTTACATTCTACATACATTTATTTAGTCATAATAATAGTGCTAATAATAAATAATTATTATTGTTATTGATCAACACAAATTTTTGGCCAAATTGTGCAGCAAACCGGGATTGTTTAAACTTCTTTTTTTCCCCTATACTCTCTACACTGGATGCCAACTAGGGACTCATCTTGGTTCATGCTATTTTAAGGAGAAACATCTGAGACGAAGTTGATACTTCAGATTAAACACAACGGAGAATTATGGTGAACTCACGAGGTTTCCCCGTCTCTCTGATATATAACGGGCTCGTGGAAGTTTCTGGGCCGTTTGATTCTGATGACGAGGACAGACCTTCATTCCTCTGAGTCTCTGTTCAAACCCTCGTCTGCTGTCTACTGAGGGAGCGTCCTAAACCTGTCTGGACCACACTTCACTCAGAGAAACTCTACGAAATGATCATTTGCATTAAGACGCTGAAAATACAGGAACGAGAGCGTAATGCTGTCTAGGTTTTGAAGCAGTGATTGTTCTGAGGAGTCTGTCGTCCGAGCAGAAAGAGAACAGAGAGCGAGGGTAAAATCATGCGTTTGAGACGGGAGTTCGGCCGCCGATGCCAAACACAACAGCAGAGGAAGGTTCAGCGTAAACAAACCTTCCCTTTTTCCCTCGAACGCTCTTTTCTCTCTTTTCCTGCTTCATTCTTCGTTCTCTTCATGCTCTGTTGAACCCAACAACAAAAGCACACACACACACACACACACATACACACACACACAACATTGCAATGAGTTTTTCTACCATATTGTGTGTTAAATGTCCTCAGTCTTGCAGTTTAAGACTTTGACTGCAATCATGCATGAACAAAAATGGCCATAGTTGTACTTGTAGCATGATATGCATGTAAATTATTATGGTCCACTGCAAAAAAATCACATTCTTCCTCAGTATCCTTGTTTCCTATGTAGAAATATCTAAACATCCTTAAATCAAAGTCCGTTTACTGGAGAAGCACAGTGATAATGTGAAAGTAAAGAGACTCAAGCGTGCAGTGAAATCAGTGTGAGATGTAGGTTTAGTGAAAGCTGCAGTTAGCTGTGATTATTACCTGCGTGTGTGTAAGTGATGGTTATTTAGTTGGGTTAATTTTCTCGTTGTCATGGCAACAGGTCATCGAGAAACACACACACATTATAGTCCTGTCATATATGTACAGATATTTATAGATTTGTACATTTGTATCAATATATCAGCAATAATAATTATTATAATTACAAAATGCCTGTTTAAATTAAATGGGAATTAAAAAAAAATGTTGCTGTCCTATCACTGTTACAGGTGCTGTGTGTATAAATATATGCATTTCTTAAAAAAAATAATTACAAGAATGCATGCATGTCTAATTCGGAATTC
>JANHFF010000442.1:62500-135000 GCA_024542945.1 allo-octoploid hybrid of Carassius auratus x Cyprinus carpio
TTCTGGGCACTCAAAGCGCTTAACTGTGGTGAAAATGAAAAAGAAAAATACTTTGAATTTCATAAAAAACCTAATGCAATGCAAAATATATCATACTAAATGTTACTATGAAATTTGTTATTAATTTATAAAACAAATAATTTATAAGTAATAATAATTATTTTTAGAAACATCAAAATAAAACAACCTGATGAAAAACTAATTAATTATAAATTATGCAAATATATTTTTAATATACATATTTATGAAAATATTTTTAATAATAATAATAATATATAATTGCATAATTTATAAAGGAGTAATATTTATAAATTGTTTATAAAATAAATATTTTTTTGTTAAATTATTATTTTTTTAAATATATAAAAATTAAAAAAATTGATGAAAAGCTGATAATTAATTATTAATTATGTGCATATAAAATATTAATATAAATATTTATACCAATTTAATAAATAGTTGTATTTATAAAAAATATTATCCAGAATTAATAATAACAATAATAATTATTATTATTAATATTATTATTTAAAATATATGTTATGATGGCTATGATTAGCATGTGTTTTTTATTTTTATTTAAGCATAAATCTCTTTTGTTTGTACTGTAAACATCGCCGGAAAGAATAATTATTGTCAAACTGAAGGATCGGTGAAATCGGTTTTGGTGAAAACACACAACTTTACTAGTTTGCTGAAGTGAGGTGAACTTAAACTCACCTCTCTATCTGTAACTTCAGCCAAACACTACACACACACATGAGAGACGCAGTGTTTAATAATAGAGTCAAACCGCTGAAACTCAATCTGTGTGTGTGTGTGTTTCACCTGTGTGTATTCTCATTAGACACACATGCTTTTCCCACTCTTTGCTATTTTTGCGCGGCCTGGGCTTTGATTTGATTCTCTCAGGGGATTGTGGGTGTAATTATTCCTGGTTCCTCCTGATGATGCGCTGGGGTTATTTACACTTCAGAGCGAGCAAGCGCCCAGCGTAAATATTCATGTGTGTTGACTTTAGCGCGAGGAGGATGCTGCGCGGACACATATTTCTTCTGCTGTTGCGTTATTCTTGGCGGCCGGACGGCGCGGATAACACTGGTGTGAAAACAATCAGCTTTTGACCTCAGAACGGAGGTCAGAGTCTCTGCGGCCAAAGAGAGGCTCTGAGAACGTTCTGTTACCTTCTGAAAATGTTATTTCTGAATGTACAGCATTTAAACGTTTACAGAAACTTTTTTTCTTGGTTATGTGAGCGTTAGAGAAAACATTAAGCGGAACGTTACATTTTGTTATTTTGCTAACATTATAGGAATGTTACTTTTCTAATGTTACTTTCACAACATTGTTAAAGACCAGATCACTTTGAACAAATGTTCTATTAACGTTACTGGAACGTCCTGAGCACATGCCCTGTTAGCTGCAGATGATCGCACTAGAGTCACGGGAGCGCACTAATGAGGAACACGCTGACTAATGAGGGAACTCAGTCTCGCAGTGGTTTGTCTGCGGGTCGGACGCTTCCTGACTTTAGCGCTGTGTTCGTTATGTGATGTTTTTCAGGATCCACGAATCACGTCCAGTTGATTCATGCAGCGTTTCCATCTTCTGTTCTTAAAACAAAAGACAAGCGGGAACCCAGAGACTCCAGAACAATGATTCACGCTCCTGTGTGTGTGTGTGTGTGTGTGTGTGAGAGAGAGAGAGAGAGGGAGAGAGGGAGAGAGGGAGAGAGGGAGAGGGAGTGTGTGTGTGTGTGTGTGTGTGTGTGTGTGAGAGAGAGAGAGAGAGAGAGAGAGAGAGAGAGAGAGAGGGAGTGTGTGTGTTTGTGTGTGTGTGTGTGTGTGAGAGAGAGAGCGAGAGAGGCAGTGTGTGTGTGTGTGTGTGTGTGTGTGTGTGTGAGAGAGAGAGAGAGAGAGAGAGAGAGAGAGAGAGAGGGAGTGTGTGTGTGTGTGTGTGTGTGTGTGTGTGTGTCCTCATATTTCTCTCTTACTCTGCCCACAGCTCAGCTTGTTTAGATTATAAAGCTCGTGAGCTCAGTTGAAACTCTAGTTGAGTCTAGATATGGGGATATGAGGTTATGAGTTGCATCACAGTTTGCATACTATACATACTTAGCAGGGATTCCCAAACTGAGGTTTGTAGATTGATGAAAAGCTTGATTGATTGATACACGCGTTAGTCGACTCCAGAGGGTTAATTAATTCAGAATTATGCAAATATAATATTTTGTAATGAAAATATGAATTTATGCATGTATTTTATAATAATAATTATTATTAGTAGTAGTATTGTTTTCCTAAAAATGTAAAATAAAAAAGGCAAAATAAAACGCTTATAATTTATTAAATATTATGCACATATATTATTTTAATATACATATTTATGCAAATATAAAAGTATGCATATATTTGTAATATTAATTTATAAATAATTAATATTATATAAAATGGTTATTTTCATAAAAACGTTGTTGAAAAATGTTCAAAAGTTGATTGAAAGATAAATAATTGAATATGAATTATGTGTGAATATATATTTAATATACATATTTATTCAAATATAAATGTATTCATGTATTATTCTATAATAATATGTAACTGTATAATATATAAATACTTATAATTAATTTATAAATAATAATAATAATTTATTATTAGACTCATAAAAAATGTATTAATTTTAATTAATTTTAATCAATAAATAAAATCTAGAACTCAGTTTGAATATGGGTTTGCATACCATTCATACTGTACAGGAATGTGAATGATTTAGTGTTTAGGATCTAATAAACTCAAAGCTTCAGCGTGTGGATTGTGTTTGAGGAATCAACTCTACGAGTGAATCTTCACGCTTTTAAAATGAATCTTAATCTTGCAAAAGTAAAGGTGTTGTCTTTGGTCACCTGCATACTGTATGTGATGATAATGAGAAGATCAGAATGAGATATCAGCGAGTGTTTGCTGGTTTAGTTGATGCTGAAACACGTCTGTGTTCAGATTCAGACTGCAAGCAAACGGCGAATGCAGAGAAGCGGTGTGTTTGGGTTCTGATGGAGCAGATTGTTCACTGGCTTTGACTGTATGTTCACTGCAGCAGATATTACAGTTCTTCAGGACGAGAGGAGCTGTGAGTGTTCGGATCTGGAGCCTGTGCTCGTCTGGGTTCATGTGTTTTAACTGCAACTTATTGAATATGAGACGGATGGTTGCATTATGAAAACTGACTGAATGAGTCACTTTTGGAAGCGTTTATAAAACAGCTGATTTCTGTATTAATGCTGCATTCCATGCTGATGGAAGTGTAATTATTGCAAAAATTACAAAAGATGTTTCACTTTGCAGACACTCATAATTAAAGCCAAAATCAATCCATGTTGATTTTTTTTTACTGATTTATTGCACTGAAAAAATATTGCTGTGGGATTTACTTACTCAGAAATTGAACAAACGATAGCAAAGAAAAGCAGCATTTTGAATTAAACATAGAATTTTGAAGTAGAAAAACTGAAATAGTATTTTCTTGTAAAAATGTAGTCCAATAATCTTTATTAATTTTTTTTTACAGCGTGCATATTGATTTGCAAAATAATGACAACTAACAAATAAAGTGGACAGCTACAAAAAAAAAAAAAAAAAAATCAACATTTATGAATTTGACAGATGCTTTTATCCAAAGTGAACTGCATTGCATTGAACTGTTTATCAGTTCATGCATTTACTGGGAATCGAACCCATGACCTTGGTGTTGCTAGCGCCATGCAACACTGCACTAGTGTAGTGATAACTACTTAACTGTCTTGAACTCTTCAATGTTAACTGGGGGAAAAAAATTAAATAAATAAAAAAGTATTTTAGCTAGTCGAAGTGCTAAAATAACTAAATAAAAAATAAAACAATTAAAAAAAAATATTTAAAAAAATTAATAAAAAACATTTTACAAGTTGCAACAGTCAGTTTTGCACTTTTATCATTTTACTTTATTAAATAAATTTAATAAATTATGTATTTATTTAAATTTAAATTTGAGCTGAAAAATGACATTCATACAAAATGAATATACATGTAAGAAATATATATATATATATATATATATATATATATATATATATATATATAAAGAAAAAATTTTGGTTTATCAAAAAAACATTGGTGTCTTTTATCATGCTATTGGGAATTGCATTTAGTTGTAATTCACAGTGTGTTTTATTTCATCACTGGGTCTCTGTGTAAATATCAGGAGGCTGAAAGATGTTTGCACTGAGGGTGTTAATGTCTCTCTCTCTCTCTCTCTCAGGTTGAAATCACTCTGCAGGACGTGAATGATAACCCACCGGTCTTCCCCACCGACGCTCTGGACATCACCATCCAGGAGAACATCAGCGACGGCTTCAGGATCCTGCAGCTCACGGCCACAGACGCAGACGAGGTACAGACCGCAGCTGTCACTCATGATGATTGATGTGATGATGGCTCTAGCAGACGTGTGGGCGGAGTCTGTGTGGCTCCGCCCCTAAACACTAGCCAGACGCAGACGATACGCGACGTTTGAGGTGTTTCTGCAGCGCTAGATTGATTTTAATCATCAGGAAAGAGGAGGACTGATGTTGTGTGACAGTATTCAGACTCTAGAGCTCCTTTCCAGTGATTCTCGCCTGCCAAACATACAGATTCGTCTCCAGATGAGGCGTGTTTTCCCTCGAGTTCAGATCCATCACTGCATTCAGTCTGAACTATTAAACACTTCAACATTAAAATGAACGCTGAGAGAAATCTGAAGCTCAAACTCACGTCTACACATAACTAATAGAGTCCCAGCCGTGGGCTATGATTGGCTATTGGTGTCAGGTGGCATTGGGGGGGCGGGGCTTCTCATTAGAGAGCAGATAATTAGCAGGACTGTTGTAGCTAAAACTATAAATAATAAATAAAATAAAAAAATAAAAAAACCTAAAAGCATAAATTGTTTCAAATAAAATAAATGTTAACTAAAAAAAAAAAAAAAACTAATTTCCGGTAGTTGTCATCTAAAATTTAAGATATAAGAAAAACTATTAATTTTAAAAAATGTGGACTTTTTATAGTAATTTTTATAATAATTCAAAAATATATATTTAAGCTAATTGCCAATGCAAAACTTCTCATTCCTTAAGGTTGTAACTTGATCTACTAAAATAATTAAAAATATGTAAATGTAAATAAAAATGAATAAGTATATAGTATAATAAGTATACAGACATTATGATTTAGAAAAAAAAGAACTAATAACAAATTACAAAAACAAAACAGAATTACTGAAACTACTAAAAATGAAAATATAAAAATAAAAACTAATTCAAAATACTGATAAATAATAATAGTATCAAATAACACTGGTAATTAGAGTAATAAAATGAAGCTTTTTGCACTACAAACCAGTGTGTTTATGATTATGATAATGAATTAAAATATGATAAATACTATCAAACAGCATCAGATAATAATCAAAGAGCCTGAATATAAAAGATGTATTATTAGAAATATTAATTGTGATTCATCTAATTATTAGGTTGTCAGTTTACAATTTACATTAATTATTAAATGTTTTAAATACATTAGATATTTTCATATAACTATAATAACTATTTTTATCTATTTTAAATCATTATAATCCAGTCCAGGAGAAGTGATCTGATCTGTGATTTTCTCTCCTGTTGTTCATTTCCAGTGTTTTTTAAATGAAAAGCTCAAACTGAATCTCATGTTGGCACGATGGGCAGGAATTATGGGATGTTTGGGCTCCACTAACAGCATGTGTGACTGGAGTCCAGGGTTATTCCTGTCCCGGTCTCTGCCCACATCCGTGCAGGACGGCCAGAGCTCAAACTCCACGCCGGCGCATGATAAAGACGCCGCTAGACACCACTCACTAAACACAGCGACTGAACCAGAGCTCGGAGTCACCAGGACATTGAGAATGTGCGCTGTGTGGTTTTTTGCACGTTGCTAGGGTGTTCTGGGTGTTGCTAGGTTGTTCTGGGTGTTGCTATGCTGTTTCTAAGGTGTTCTGGGTGTTGCTATGCTGTTGCTAAGGTGTTCTAGGTGTTGATATGCAGATGCCATGTTGTTGCTAAGGTGTTCTGGGTGTTGCTATGGTGTTGCTAAGGTGTTCTAGGTGTTTGTTACGCAGTTGCCATATTGTTGCTAAGGTGTTCTGGTTGTTGCTAAGGTGTTCTAGGTGTTGCTATGCAGTTGCCATATTGTTGCTAAGGTGTTTTAGGTGTTGCTATGCAGTTGCCATGTTGTTGCTAAGGTGTTCTGGGTGTTGCTATGGTGTTGCTAAGGCATTCTAGGTGTTGCTATGTAGTTGCCATGTTGTTGCTAAGGTGTTCTAGGTGTTGCTATGCAGTTGCCATGTTGTTGCTAAGGTGTTCTGGGTGTTGCTATGGTGTTGCTAAGGTGTTCTAGGTGTTTGTTACGCAGTTGCCATATTGTTGCTAAGGTGTTCTGGTTGTTGCTAAGGTGTTCTAGGTGTTGCTATGCAGTTGCCATATTGTTGCTAAGGTGTTTTAGGTGTTGCTATGCAGTTGCCATGTTGTTGCTAAGGTGTTCTGGGTGTTGCTATGGTGTTACTAAGGCATTCTAGGTGTTGCTATGTAGTTGCCATGTTGTTGCTAAGGTGTTCTAGGTGTTGCTATGCAGTTGCCATGTTGTTGCTAAGGTGTTCTGGGTGTTGCTATAGTGTTGCTAAGGTGTTCTAGGTGTTTGTTACGCAGTTGCCATATTGTTGCTAAGGTGCTCCGGGTATTGTTATATAGTTGCTATGCAGTTGCTAAGGTGTTCTGGGTCTGAACTCATATTGTCCTGTCCTGGTGCTGGTGTTATTCACGGCTCGTCAGGATCAGATGTGTAGCGTCTGAGAGCTGCAGGTATCAGAGGATCCATTAGCTGGATTCAGAAAGATTCAAAGAGGCGCCCGCTGTCTGTCTCTCTCTCCCTCTCTCTCTCTGTCTCTCTCTCCATCTCTGTCTCTGTCTCTCTCTCTCTCTCTCTCTCTCTCTCTCTCTCGTGTGGTGTTGGTGTGTTCAGAGCAGCAGTGTTGTGCGCTGGGTTTGTGTTTCTGCAGATCTGACTTCAGGAAACTCAACACCAGCCTGGAAATGAAATACCGTCACTCTCTCTAATTGGTCCTGCTGCAGTCTGAAGTTCACGTGTCACACGTTTGTTCCAGTATTTTGCACACCATTTATTTTAGTGCCATTTACATACTATTATAGTTTTTAGTAGTATTTTGAATTAGCTTTTATTTTTATATTTTCACATTTAATTTTAGTTCCATTTTTTTGTAATTTTGTTGTGTACTGTCGTCATTTGTAATAGTTTTAGGTTTATTTCAGTTTTAGTTTAAGTTCATTTTTAGTTTCTATTTATTTCCAGTTAGTGATTTTAATGCTTCAGCATTTCTCATTTTCTCGTTTTTTCCTTCTAATATTTATATTTTATTTTATTTCAGTAAATGTATAAAAGTTTGACATCATGCACAGACATGTTTATTTTATAAAACCATTTATTATTTATTAATATAATATTATAGTTTCTAGTAATCTTTTGAATTAGCTTTTATTATTTTCATTTTATTTATTTTTTTTGTTATGTGACAATTTGTATTCTTTTTTTATTATTAAATAGTACTATTTATATGATTTTTTTTTTCAGTGTTGGTTTTGGCTTAGCTTTATTTCCATTTAAATTTCATTTTTTTATTATTATTATTTTATGTGCTGTTGACATTTTTATTAGTTTTTATTAAATATTACTATTTAATTATATTAATTAAAATTAATTTATTTAGTTTTAGTTTTTATGTATTTCCAGTCATTTTAATGCTTCAGCGTAAACTTATTTTAGTAAGCTGCCAAGACAGCATTTCTCATTTTCTTTAGTTTTTCATCTAATATTAATTTTATTTCAGCTTTATTTAAATTAAATGTGACATTACGCACAGACTTGACTGTGTTTAGTATTTTTGTCTTGTTTTTCAGTATAAAGATCCAATCATTCTTGTTTTCTGAAAAACTGATCAAAATGTAGTTTTTGCTTAAAACAAGAAACGAATGTCTTGTAGTGGGGGCTTGTTTTCCCGTGTGAGTGATGTTTGTGACTGAAGCTGCATGATCAGGTGATCACATTAATAGATGATCACGTGCCGCTGGTTTGTGTGCAGGGTGCGAACGCTCTGGTGACGTACTCCATCATCAGCGGCGCAGACGACAGCTTCCGCATCGACCCTGAGTCCGGCGAGCTGACCAACACCCGGCGTCTGGACCGCGAGCGCAGATCCGAGTACTCGCTGCTGGTGCGAGCCGATGACGGCCAGCAGTCCTCCGACGTCCGGCTCAACATCACCGTCAGCGACGTCAACGATCACACGCCACACTTCTCCCGCGCCGTCTACTCCTTCGACATCCCCGAGGACACCAGCGCAGGTACCTCTCCATCACCATCACCTGCAGTCACAACTACTGAACACACTCTCTTTTTAAAAACCCTGCTTCTGCAGACCATGCTGCACTGTATTCAACCACAGAAATGAACCAGACAATGGCATTCTGGGAAATTAAGTGTAATTTGTATATTATTAAGTATATTAACTAAGTGCACATTTATATACGTGTAAGGCTGTACTGTATCTGTAAGGCCTATAATTAATACATTTTATGAATAAATTATAATTCATGTCCGGTTAATGTCTCTGGAATGCTTGATTGTGATTGGTTGTGGTTTTCCATCGAGGTTCGATCGTGGCGGCGATTCTGGCCAGCGACTCTGACTCGGGATCAAACGGTGAGATCACGTACTCTATAGAGGAGGATGATGAGGACGCCACCTTCCTCCTGAACCCCGTCACCGGCGTCTTCAACATCAGCCGAGCGCTGGACTACGAGTCTCAGCAGTACTTCATCCTGACGGCGCAGGCCCGGGACGGAGGCGGTCTGTCCAGCTCTGTACGGGTCTACTTCAATCTTCTGGACGTCAACGATAACCCGCCGCGCTTCAGCAGCTCCGTCTACAGCAGCTCGGTCCTGGAGAGCGTGAGTCCCGGAGCGAGCGTCCTGAGCCTGAGCGCCGCTGACGCCGACGACGGTGAGACCACGAGATCGCAGACACGTGTTTATGATCCTAATAACACAAGACAAGCCTGAAATATTCACTTGAAACTGCCCTGAGATTTTGAGTTACTTTTTCAGTAATTAAATAACATATTCATATGTAGAAGTGTTTTATTATTATTATTATTATTTTAAATATATATTATTTATACATTCATGGTTACAACTTTTGGATTTTGTATTATTTTTATATTTTTATTTTATTTTTATTTTTATTTTAAATTTGTTTCTATTTTACTTTTTTATTATTTAATAGTTTTTCTTCATCTTTCAAACCTCGGATTCATTCACAGTTACAAGTTTTATTATTTTGTTATTAAATTTTATTATGTTTATATTTGGTTGTATTTTATATTTGTATTTTAAAATTATTTATTGTAATTGTACTTTTTGATGTAATTATTAGTTGTTGTTTTTTCAACTTGCAAACCACAGTTACAATTTTACAATTTTATTTTGTTAATTTATTTTATGTAAATATTTTGTTGTATTTTATTTTTTAATTTTAATTTTAAATATATGCAATTATGCTTCCTTTTTAGTACTTTAATTCAAATTCAGGTTGATTAGTTAAGCTAGTTTATCTTTCAATTATCAAAAAAATATATATTGTTTTTTGTTTGTTAATTTTCTGTTCTGAATGAAACACATACAAATAATTTACATTCTTTCAATTAAAAAAAAAACAGTTTTTATTTATTTTCTATATTTTGCCCTTCTTTAATGATTTTAAATGACATTAACGCTGTTTTCTACAGCAATAAATTACTATTTATTGTATTTAATTAAATATATAAGATTTTTTTGCAGTAGTAATTTCCCACATGTTGCCACTTTCTGAATGAAATGAATGACTTTTTGAATTTAACAATATTTATGCTGTTTTCTACAACAGTAAATTACATTTATTTAATATCATAATTCAGTGTAATAATGTTGACCAATGCTAATATTATAGCATCAAATGCCTTACTCTATCGAATGTAATTGTTTTTAAAAACATCACCTTTGTTCATTTAATTTCAGCATATTTCAGCGTATTTTACACTCCTGCTAGTCTAGTAGAGACTGCGGTTAGTTTAGTACAGGCAGTGTTTGTCTCGTGTCTGGTTCATATCAAAATGAATAAAAGAAAAGAAGAGCAGATATTTTGCACAAAGAATCTGTGCTGTTTTACAATCAAAGTCTGTTTAATAACCGACTAACAACACATTGCTCAGATGTTGAGATACCCAAACTTTTTTGTCAGCCGAACTTATTTACTTGAATATTTAATATTTGGATTTATATTTAATATTTAGTTTCAAAATAATGTTTTTGAAAGTTTTTTTTTTTTTTTCTCTATTTAGGCTTAATTCATGTTTATTTTATTTTAGTTTTAGTTTGTATGTATTTCCAGTTAGCCATTTTAGTTTAAGTCAGAGTTATTATATTTAACCAAAACTTAAATATATCCATTAAAGGCAACATTTCTCATTTTAATTCAGTTTAACTTGATATACTAAAATATCTAAAACTAAATTTTTTTTTTTTTTACAAAAACTATATATATATAAAAAAAAACTACTAAAATAACAAACAAAATAAAATGAAAAGCTATAAAAATAAAATCTTATTCAAAATATTAATAAAAATTATAATGGTATTTAAGAGATACAAAAATAATGTTAAGTTTTTTTATTTAATATTTTTATTTTATTTCAGTTTATGTCTGTTAGTTTTAGTTCATAACAACCTTGACTGTCACAGGTTAAATACTTTTTTTTTCTTCTTGTAAACATTTTTCTTTAATGGTTTTTGTTTTACATCATTATTTAATTAATCATAACCCATATACACACACACACACAAAAATCATTTTTAAGATATTCAGTTATTTGCAATAGTCATCTGTATTTTGCCACTTTTTTAAACATTTTTAACAGCGTTTCTGTTTTCTACCACAGCAGAGCTGCGACCCCTGATTAAATATAATAGCATTAGTGTTGTTTTCCAGGGCCGAATGCGGAGCTGCATTACAGCATCGCTTCAGGAGACCCGCAGTCACAGTTCACCATCACAAACACCGGCGTCTTACAGACCAAGAAAGCTCTGGACCGAGAGACGCAGTCGTTTTACAACCTGGTCATCACCGTGAACGACCTGGCGCTGCCTCCCATGAGCCGCTTCACCAGCACCGCACAGGTGTCAATCATCCTTCTAGATGTCAACGACTGCCCCCCCACATTCACATCACAAACGACGGCGTATATTCAAGAGAACACGCCGGTGGATACGCTAGTGTTCAGAGCGCAAGCGAGCGACGCCGACAGCGGCCCCAACAGCTACGTGGAGTATTCCCTCAAAGGGCCGTTTGGGAATAAATTCAGCATCGGGAACATCGACGGCGGTGTGACTCTGGTGGGCGAACTGGACCGCGAGGAGATGGCCAATTACTCGCTGACCATCGTGGCCACGGATAAAGGTGAGCCGCCGCTTTCCTCCAGCATGGAGGTCACGATGATCGTGCTGGACGTGAACGACAACACGCCTAGCTTCTCGCAGAACATCTACGACATCGAGATCGAGGAGAACACGCTCAGCGGCACAGACATCCTGCAGGTGTTTGCTAGCGATGCTGACGAGGGAACCAACGGCCAGATACGCTTCTCCATCGCCGGAGGGAACCTGAACTCGGACTTCCGGATCGACTCGGTGACGGGAGTGATTTCTGTGGCGAAGCTGCTGGATCGCGAGACGCGCTCGGCGTATTCTCTGCTGGTGCAGGCGGCGGATCGCGGCAGCAGTCCTCGAGTGGATCGCGCCACCGTTAACATCGTGCTTTTGGACGTTAATGACTTCACGCCTGTGTTTGAGCTCTCGCCGTACAGCGTCAGCGTACAGGAGAACTTAGCAAACCTGCCCAAGAACATCCTACAGGCAAGTGCTCCACATTTACACCATCAAAACAATCATAAATACACCATCAATCATGCATTTAGCTTATGGTTTTTTCCAAAGTGATTTATGAAAGAGGAACCAGTTGGAAATTGACATAAAACGCCTCTGAAGTCATATATTTGGGTCTTTTTGGGTCAGCTTCTTTATAATCGTGATTAGGAGAAACACTTTTTGGACAAATTTAAGCATTTATGAAACAAAATCTATGAAATGGAAGACAAAATATGTCCAAGAACATCTTACATTCAAGTGCACAACATTTATGTGATTTAAAAAAAATCTTTTAAATACATTTACAATCATGCATTTAACAGACGCTTTTTTTCCAAAGTGACTCATGAAAGAGGAATAAGTCGGAAGAGTGAGAGTTTTCATAAACAGCTTCTGAAATCAGATATTTGGGTGTTTAGTGCATTTTAGACATCATAAAATGTTGAAAATCAAATCCAATTTTTAAAACAACTTTTTGTGTAATCATGATTGGGAGATTCATATTTCAATTGAGATCAGGCCAGTAAATTTAAGTATTTATGAAACTATATCTATGAAATGGAAGGCCAAAAATGTCCACTCTGTTAAGGAAAAGTGAACGAGTTTAAAATGACTAATGATATGAGGTCATGATCTTTACCAAGGACACAGAAGCCACTAAACACCAGGAATAACCCAGTAACGACTGGGAAACTCAGAAACCCAGTTTTTAATTTGTCTGGACAAACTATGTCTTAAGTTTTATTAGTTTTCCCCACAACATTTGCATTGCTTCCTCTTGCTGTTACAGTCATGTGTATTTACGTAACTCAATAACCATTTGATGCATAGTGTATGTATTTCACACTGCATTTAACTAGATTGTGTGGTGAATGTTTATATGGTTGTAAACGAATGTGATGTTACGTTTTATTCAAAAGCTGTTGGAGATTATAAATCCAGTATCTAAACATATGCAATACCTTTTGGCTCCGATGAGATTTAATAGGCAAGAATAAACCCTGTGTCTGATGCGAGAACGTCATAATTAGGACTTTAGTGGGAAATTTCTGATAGCATTAGTTCATCTCATTAGATTGGGCAGCTTTGGTTCTACATCATTTATCATTTTTGCTTGAACATACAGAAATGCGAGACAGTTTCCAGCACAAAGCGCAATCTTGTTTGGAAATGTAACTGGAATGGCTCGCGGCTGGAATGATAAATGCTGGGCGTGAATTGGGCTCCGGCTTCCAGAGCAGGGTGACAGAGTCTAAGTGCAGAAAGTAATATGCCACGGCTAAATGACATAATGAGGGTGGTCTCCAATGTCCGAGTCAAAACAAACCTCACCTGAGCGGGAAATGAGCTGGAGTCACGGCTCCGTCAGGTGCGCCAGCGCCAGAGTCTCACGCAAACCAACACTGAACCCAGCCGAGGCATTCCACAGACCTGAAACACAGAACGAGAGCCAGCCAGTCCACATCCAATCAGAACGGTTAACTACCAGCTAACATTTAAATTATAAAACTGTGGTGGGAATTTTGTTTTGGCATGTTTCGTACAACATTCTACTAACTTTCATTTTCACCCAAAGTATAACATTATCGTAAGAACGTCAAAATGCCCAGTTTTCTTGCAATTATAACGTTATTTAAAGGTTACAGAAACATTTCTCACAACATTCATCAAGTACAAATAACATAACGATGTTTCAAGAATATTGATCTCAGAATGTTTTCTCCCAACATTATGAGAATCAAATATTAACTAGATAAAAAAGGTTTGTCAAGACAAACTTTAGGTTGGCTTAAGAAAGCCTAGCCTGTACGTTTAAAGCAGTTGTAAAAGCCTGAAGTTTGAACATTTAGATAGATTAGATGTTGATAACATGTTTCTAGCATGATTAGCATGTTTTTTAATATGGTTGGCCTGTTACTAGCATATTGTTGACATGATTAACAAGTTACTAGCATGTTGGTAGTATATTGCTAGCATGATTAGCATGCTACTAATATGCCGCTAGTATGATAACAAGTAACTAGCATGTTGCTAGCATTAGTAGCAAGTAACTAGCATGTTGTTAACATGACTAACAAGTTACTAGCATGTTGCTAGCATGACTAACAAGTTAGTAACATTTTCATAACATTTTGCTATCATGATTAACATGTTGCTAGCATGATTAGCAAGTTCTAGCATGTTGTTAGCATTTTTCTAACATGATTAGCATGCTACTAACATGCCGCTAGCATGATTAACAAGTAACTAGCATGTTGCTATCATTATAAACAAGTACTAGCATGTTGTTAGCATGACTAACAAGTTACTAGCATGTCACTAGCATGATTACACGTAACTAGCATGTTGCTAGCATTAGTAGCAAGTAACTAGCATGTCGCTAGCATGATTAACAAGTTATTAACATTTTCCTAACATGTTGCTATCATGATTAACATGTTGTTAGCATGTTGCTATCATGATTAGCATGCTACTAGCATGATTAGCAAGTTACTAGCATGTCGCTAGCATTTTTCTAGCATGATTAGCATGGAGCTAGCATGATTAGCAAAGTGACTAACATGTTTCTAGCATGATTAGCAGGTTACTAGCATGTCGATTATTATCGGTTATAACGTTATTTAAAGGTTACAGAAACATTTCTCACAATATTTAAGTGCAAATAACTTACGGACGTTTTGAGAACACTGATCTCAGAATGTTCTCTCAACATCATGAGAATCAGATATTAATAAAGTTATATGAACATTCCATAGACAGTAATTTAAGAAGGTTTTGTCCTAACATTTATATGATTCATAAAAAATGTTGTGAGAACGTTCCCCATTAGTTCGATATACTTAAGCTGTTTAGATCCTCAGAATTTGAAGAGAAGTTTCATTTGTGATGATTTTAAGAGGACGAGTGTCCACACACACTGCAGTGATTCAGCAGGGAGTGAATCTGAACTATATCAGCGTGTGAAAATGCCAGATGAGCTCTTTTGGTTACAATGGTGATATCACGCCATTTTCAGTTTAAAAGTGTTTGTTTTCCATCGGGACATTTTTCAGAACAGTTCAGAGTCAATATCACGCATTTATGCCAAACTATTGCTTGGTGTACTGTCAGGGAATTATGACTGTGTTTACTTGATGGTGTTTATATAGTAGTATGTTGTATGCATATTTTAGCCTCATCATCTTTATGAATGAGCAGCTTGAAGTAGCAAAGCAAATGCATTTCAAAATAAGAGTTCTGCTGTATTTCAGACTGGTTTATAAATCATTAAAAGTCCTGAATTACGCATAAAATCTTTTTTCCTGGATATTATTGGTATTTTGGATTGGCATTTAATTCAGCGTAAACTCTTTTAGCTGTTATAAATTCACTGTAAACCACGGCTTCACGGGGCTTATTGCTTTTATAAAACAGTTATTCCATACACGTAGTAAGGTATAGAATAAAGCAGAGCAAATAAAGTGTATTGATATTAATAAAAACAGTATTCTTCCGCCAAACAATGTAGTTCCTCAGAAACAGTTGTGGTTCCAACAAAGTGGTTGCCGAGCAACACACAGAAGTAAACAAAGGTGTGTTTGTAGAGTAATTTACAACAGCTTTGAACACGTCTCAGCCAATCAGAATAAAGCACCGGAACTCTCCGTTTTATAACGTGGTCTTGACTTTATCTGTGTGGATCCTAAAGGAGGTTTGTGTTGTGTGGCAGGTGCTGGCCCGTGATGATGATCTGGGCTCTAACGGTCAGATCAGCTACTCCCTGAGCAGCGGGAACGAGGCGGGAGCGTTCAGCCTCACATCCGGCGGTCAGCTGAGCCTGATCCGAACGCTGGACCGGGAAACTCAGGACAAATACACGCTCATCATCACGGCGCACGACGCAGGTAAGAGCGGCTCCACTGCACGCTTCTCATCCGTGATGCAAACCAATCACAGAAACCTCACTTCCGTTAATCCAGCACTAGCTCTACATGCTTTCCATGATTGTGTGTGGGACACAGTCAAAACACACCGTAAACATCACTGTTACACCCCATGAGTTCAGCTTCCTAAACTATTTCAAAAATTGCTGTTTTGACTCTGTTCTTCCTCAGTATTTCTTGTTTTCCAGCACAGATATCTAAACATCCTTAGATCAGCATGCATTTAGTGGAGATGCAAAATAACTCAATAAGAGGAAAATGATATGAAGTCTTATAAAATATTACATTTATTTTTCAACACTATTGACAGGTGTTTTGTCTTGTTTTAGTCATAAACTCACTTAACTTTGATACGTTTTTCAGAAAGCGGGACTTACCAACAGGGAAGATTTTCACAACTTTCACTATTAAAAACTTAATTTATTAATATTTGATATACATTCTCATAATGTTGAGAAAAAAAAAACGTTCTTAGAACAACATTCTCAAAACATGCTTAAGATGTTATTTGTACTTAAATGTTTTTTTTTTTTGTAACCTTTAAATAACGTTATAATCACATCAAGAAACCTGTACATTTTAACATTCACAGAATATTAAAAATAAAAGTTCAAATAACATTATATTTTGGGGGAAAATAAAGTTAGTGAAATGTTGCATGAAACATTTTTGTAGCATGTTCATGACAAGAAACATTTTAACATTTCAGAAACATCTCAAAACAATGTTCCCATAACGTTTTTATAACCTACAATTGTTACCGGTGTCACACATTCTCCTGCTCACGTAAATGTATCTTGATTTAAGAATAGATATTTACAGTAGATATTTGTACTAGAAAATCTTTTTTTTGCAGTGTGGTTGTCAGAATTTGGGTGCTGTTACTGTGTGAGAAAACATGCCTGGCTTTTATTTCAGTCTTGATTTTCATTTTTATAAGAGTTCAAACAGCTTTGTAAGAAGAGTTTGTGTGTTGCGTGTTGTGTGCATGCTCTGTGGTTTTGTGTGTAGAGTTTAGAGAAAAAGAGCCATGGTTTTAAAAAAACTAATGTGTGAGAAAACATGCCTTGGTTTTAAAGCGGTCATATGATGCTTTTTTAAAGAATATGTTGACATGCTTTAATGTTCAAAAAACACATTGTTTTTTTAAATACTGTACATTATTGTAGGTCCTCTATGCCCCGCCTCTCTCAAACACATCGTTTTCTACAAAGTCCCTCCTTCTGACAAGCGCAGTCTGCTCTGATTGGCCAACTGACCCAGTGCATTGTGATTGGCCGAACACCGCAAGCACTCATTGGAAATGTACTGCCCCTTTCCATAATCGCGAGCTTCTTCTTTCAAAATAAATATAAAGACAGTTAATAATGTCCTTAGTTTTAACATCAGTTCAAGTCAGAAAGAGGAACAGAGTCGCGTGAAACTCGTTCAAAACTCCGCATCTGAACAGTCAATAGAAATACTTAAACTAATAACAAAACACACTTACAGTAGCTGATTCAGAAGCGCCCGATTGTCGTAACAAAGTCAGAATGACCTCCTCTGGTTCACGAAACGGTCGTCTTTAAAATGCATTGCTGTTCTGTTGTAAGTAATCTTAAAGATTCCTGAATGCATCTACTTTCAGAAGAACAAATAAAGTGCTTTTGCTTTCTCCTAGATACACACACATCTCCCTGACATGATGCTTCAACACTAACTGTGTTACTGAAACCACGCCTTCTTTCTTTGCGTGAACATTTGGGCGTCATTACGCAAATATTTCCACACAGTGATGTAGAGATGTGGGGGTGTGTTAGAACGAGCCGTTTCAGGGGCGTGGCAGAGTCTTAACTTTTATAAAGAATATCTGTTTGGGTTTGAGACTTAAATCTTTGCAACTTCACAGATTTTCTTCATGCACCAAGAGCTTGTAACAGTCCAAAGAGAAAGGAAAAATTTAAATCGCATCATATGACCTCTTTAATTCGGTCTTGATTTTGGGATGAAATATGACTCGGAGAAGTTTCACCCATATATAAGTAACTTTGTAGTAAATATTTCTGCAGTTGAACTTCAGGAGCTGATGTTAATCTGTGTGCTGTTTGGAAAGCCTTTTTCCTGGTGTGTGTGTGTGTGTGTGTGTGTGTGTGTGTGTGTGAGTGTGTGTGTGTGTGTGTGTGTGTGTGTTCTGGTTAACTCCAGTTCTCTGGTCTCTGGTTAACCCGTCTCGGCCGTCTGGTGCCTGTCGTCCATTCCTCCGAGGTCACGTGACCTGCTGTAATGACAGGGATTTGCTCTGGACACCGGCGAGAACTTTTGACAATAAATACTGTCCCGTATCTGCCAAGAGCAGGAAACGGCTCTGGAGCGCCGAGAGACAGTCAAACCATGACTGATGTTTTGGCCCGGACACAATCTGCAGACGTTTTTCACATTTTCTACACCGGTTTCACTAGTAAATCTGCTGCAGTCGGGTTTAAACGTGATCAGATGTGTTCATTGTGCTCTATTACACAGTCAGGTACGAAAATGTTCTCTTTTCCTCTTTCACTGCTGAAAAAAATGGTTTTAGCTGGTCTGAAATGTCCTCAAAACTCCCTGTTTTCTTCTCTAAATCCAGCCTGAGCAGATGATGAAACCAGTTTAGGGCAGTTTAGGAGGCCTGGTTTGCACCGATTGCTGGAATCTGCAGCAGCATACACGTTTATCACAAATAAAGCGTGATTAATGCTGCAAATGTTTACTCGTGTTTGTCTGCTCTCTGCCAAAAAGCTCCAAACTCTCCTCCAACACTCGCGAAGCAGAAACGAACTCCCTAAACGCCGCAGAAAGAGCTCATTGTGTGCTGATAGTGAAATATGGAGCCGGAGCCGTCTGAAACGCTTTCCTGGAGCGGCCCAATGATTTTCCCATTCCTGGCTTTCCAGCAGATTTGTGATTCAGATCAGAGTGGTTTCATTGACACGTTCAGCAGACGGCGGCGGAGGAAGCCATTATTCCTCTTATGGCTTTGTTCACTGTGTCAACTTTAATAATCAGCTTTAGTTCTGGTTATTAAAGCTCATCCTATGGAAGCTTGATTCTGCCACAGGATAAAAAAAAAAACAGTAAAAAAGGCAATTGCAAGTTTTTATCTCACAGTTCTGACCTTTTCTCAGAAGAGTGAGAAATACAGCCAGAATTGTGAGATAAAAAGTTGCAATTACCTTGTTTATTATTTTATTATGTGGCTGAAACAAAAGAAAAAGTCAGAATTACGAGACGTAAAGTCAGAATTCTGTCTTTCTCACAATTGCAAGTTTATAATATCATAATTCTGACTTTTTTTCCACAGAACCATGAGAAAAAAAAGAGATAAAGAATTGAGAAAAATTACCTTTTTATTTATTTATTTAAAAAAAAAATTTGAATCCTTGACTCAGTCATTTTAATTTTTCCTGACACCAAGTTACAAAGGTCTTCAAGATGTTTTTTTATGTGTAATTTCAGTTTGCACGATTTTAAAGTATAATATTCCGTAACATTGTTACATTAATGTTAACATGATTAAATATGTTCAAAATAAATAAATAAATAAATATGTTTAAATATAATTTTATTGTAATTTTACTTTTTAATTATTATTTTTTTTTTTTAATCAGTTTACAAACTCTAGTTTGGCGAACCCAGTTGTGGTTCATTCTTTGTCTTGCATCTGTGCATGTACAGTATCATGTACAGTATCATGTGAAAGCTACTGTACTGTTTCCAGCTTCACTTGTTCATGTCAGGAACTGAAGTATTAGTCATAATAAGTGATGTGCTCAGACAGGCCTCTGGTTAAAGTCTGGCGGCTGGATTTCTGCGAGTTTTAGGGTGTCTCCGTAAATTTGTTTCTGTCACACTTTACCAAGCTCTTCTGAAATGAACGCTTTTCCACTTCTATCATCTCAACCTTTAACTTCTCGCTTTTCTTTGTCCCTAGAAGTCTCCACAATATCTTTCCATATGATCTCTGTCTCTGAAGGAAAGCTGGCAGCGCTGGGAGAGATCTTGGCAGGCCGGAGTCATTATTTGGAAATGTGTGTTTTTCTGTGGAGTGTGGCGGAGAGGCCAGCAGTAAAAAGGTGCTTTACGAGAGAGAGAGAGAGAGAGAGAGAGAGAATCGAGGGCTTATTCTGCGTGTCGAGGAAAGATGTTGGCAGAGTTTCTGAGGAAAAACATGGACTGCTTGGCAGATAACTGAGTGAGAGAGTGAGAGTGAGAGAGTGAGAGAGTGAGAGAGTGAGAGAGAGAGAGAGAGAGAGAGAGAGAGAGAGAGAGAGAGTGAGTGAGAGAGAGAGAGAGAGAGTGAGTGAGAGAGAGAGAGAGAGAGAGAGAGAGAGAGAGATCTTTAACATCTCAGTTGTTTCTCAGCAGCAGAGAAATGTAATCTCACACGAGTCTCATCTAGAGTTTAACTGTAGGTTTCAGCACAGTGTGCTCAGTCTCTGACTCATTTATAGAGAGCTGAGACTCATCGTTATCATCGTTAACTAAAACTATAACCATAAAAAAAAAAACGAAAAATATTGAAATCAAAGGATAAAACCCTTAAACTTATTTTGTATCAGCTAGTTGCCAATGCATCATTTATCATTAAATTCATTCAATTACAATTAATACAAACTAAACTAAACTAAATAATTCAACTAATTAAAGCTTTTGACATATTTAAAAAATAACAATAATAAAAATGATAGCTCTTTAACTCAAATCAAAATGAAAACACAAATATATATAAATTCAAATCAATTATAAAATAATTTGAAATGCAATAAAATCTATAGCAGTATCTCAGTGACTCTCCTGGGCTGGGAATGAGCCTCATCTGAGCAATAACACTTTCAGTGGAGACGCAAGACGCTTCTGTTCATTTAGAGAATTTTGAACAGAAGGCGTTCACCAGAGCTGTGCTTTCATGACATTAACAGACAGAACCGGATCTTCACTAACAGAAATACACCAGTGATTCTGTCCGAACCACTCATTTACAACTATAACACACACACACACACACACACACACACACACACACACACACACACACACACACACACACACACTAACACAGACACACACACTCTAACACACACTAACACACACACTCACACACAGACACACACACACACACTCACACACACTCACACTAACACAGACACACACACACACACACACACACACACACATTAATACTCTAATCAACATGGGCATGGACAAATATGCTTTTTGCAAATGCATGTTTATTACTAGTGAAACCGTACTCAACATAGAGCTAGAAGACCAGACATGTTTCAGAGGTCATAGATGTTTTTCTAAGAACTTGTTCATATCTATTAGACAAATTAAAAAAAGAATATACTTCATACATTTACATTTTCACAGGGCAGTTCACTTCTTCTGAAAATGCACATTTATTATTTATTATTTAATTTTTTTTTTTGCCTCTCTCTGCCCACATACTGTATTTTGATGCAGCTAAATTCTCAAAAAAAACCTGTTTTCATTTATATATTTTACTGTTTCTGACAACAGAATGAATATGAAATAGTGACCAGCTCTCCCTTCCAAAACATTCATCTGCACAAATATCCTGATAATCTGATGAAATCAAATACACATACAGTAAGATAAAAACAACAGCTGTGCTGTGATTTTGGCTACACTTGCATGTAAAATTAGAGAAGCAACATCATATATGTTTGAACTGAAAGAGCATTGCTCGTCTGAACACAGCAGACGCACAGAGAAAAAGCAAAGACCGCACGCAGCAATAACGGCCAGTCTCAGAAACTAAACAGGCCTAAGGTTTGGGCAAACCCTAAAGATTTGTCGCTGGGTGCTTTTTTGAAGAAAGAAAAAGTCGCTAAAGGGGTCTGCAAAGGTGCTAAGCTGGCAACACTGTGCATCTACAGGCCATGGGTCAAACAGAAAATGTGCGCGCCATGCTGCGTTGATCATGCGTTAATAAAATTAGTGCCGTTAAAATGAATTTGCATTAACGCCTTATTAACGCGTTAATTTTGACAGCCCTGAAACATAACCAACACGTCGTCTAAAGAAGAAACGACAAATGTATTCATTACACGGTTTGACGGACAGATGGACGGGTTTGGGTCTGAGTTCTGGAAGTGTTTAAAGCCGGATTCAGTGCCAGCAGGAGACAGAAAAGCTTTAAACGGACCTCCAGTCATTAACATTCTTTATCTGCTGAACGCTGAGAAGTTACAGAGTAAACAGAGCAGCTATAGGGCCCTGTGTGTGTGTGTGTGTGTGTGTGTGTTTGTTCTATAGGCTCATTCTAAGGGATTTGTGGCTCTTTAATAAATGTGACCAAACAGTGTGTGTGTGTGTGTGTGTGTGTGTGTGTGTGTGTGAATGATGTTGAACACTCTTTTATTCGCGAGTGTTTCCCAAAGCTTCTCTTCCTCCTGCTCTCATTCTCACGTTTCGTCTCTCGCAGCACATTAAAGCCGTCCGAATCTTTCATTTAAACGTGAAGAGCCATGAATGTGTCAGAATCGCTCGCCTTGTAAAAGCTCTTTCACTTCAGCCTTTCTTTATCGTTCCAACACACGATACACAGCAGCCTGAAGAGGTTTCTGACACTTTTGGGCACTTTTAAAACAAGCACAAACGATTGCAGAAATAATGTCATCTTTTTAAAGGTATTTTTTACAATGTTTGTAGTGTTTTCTGAACTCTACATACTTCAGGGATGTGTTTCGTCTTGTTTTAAATATGAGGTAGACGTGTTCCTCACTCTCTAAACGAGATGTCAGCACACAGTTTTCAGTGTGTTTATTATTAATCTGATATGAATGTAAACGTGGAATCGGTGGAAGTCGAATCTGAGCAAATGGAAACTTGCCATTTTTCAGGGACTCTTCGTTTTGAAAGATGCAGATCTTTATTAATTAAGTGTTGAGATGAATTGATTTAATGAAGTTTACAGGTGTCTGAAAGCAGCTGGTCGGTGAATTATTCAGTTATTTTCTGTTTTATCTTGTAAGACAACTAAAAACTGCTCTCAGACGTACAACATGGTACATCTGATAAACAAGCGAGTATTTACTGTATATGCTTTCTATATTTAATATATATAAAATCACAAATGATTTTACATTATATAATGTAGATATAATTAAATTTTATATAATTTTTTTATATAATTTTAGATATGTATAGAATTTAATCTAATTTAAATTTTATTTATATATTCTATTTATATGCATATCATTTGTATTATATTATTTTTTCATTTCTATTTTACTGTCTATCTATATATATATATATATATATATATATATATATAAAATAAAACATCAATTATACAAACAAAAATTATGTTATAAAAGAAAACACTATATGTGCCATGATTTAATTTTTTATTTTATAATAAATTAAGTGTGTTTTATATATAAGTCAGTAAATAGTATTTGGTCACAATTTTGTTGAAAAGAAAATAAAGTGACCTTCTTTTCATTTTTACATTTAATACAGAACAAAAAGTCTTTTTACTGTCGCTGTTTAATTGTTTAAAAAGGTTCCTGGTATGATTTTGATAGTGTAAAGTATTTTGGTCAGCTTGCGCTGTATGGTGAAGTGCTACAGAAATAGATATGATTGATTGATTGATTGATTGATTGATTGATTATAAACACTGTGAACGTTTGAGTCATCGGCTGGGCGAGAGAAGGAAGCGTTTGTCAGCTTCGAGTCTTTGTCCTTCCGGAGTCTCTCCAAACACACAGTTAATAAAGCAGTAACAGGGCAACAGATCCGCTCTCGCTCAGACATCTCTTCCCAGCGTTCACTGCAGCTTTATTGACTCTGGCTCTCTTTCTGTCCGTCTGAGAGTTTCGTTTGGAGTAAATGAACTGCCCTGTAAATTCACCCTCCATTCATCCTCACATATTCTTCTGAAAACGTGAACATCTAGTTTAAGTTTTAAAATCACAGAACGTTTTCTCGTAGCGTTTGTATTTATCATTTTAATTAACTTCATATGAAGTCTATGCTGTGTCATCATGAGCATTAGAGTGCAGTGATAGGATCCACACCAGGATTATTATAGTAAACTAAAACCATAAAAAAAAATTTTTTGTAACTACAAATAAAATATTTTTTTTTCTAAAATATAACATAAATAAATAAATACATTTAGATATATATATAAATTTATTATATATATATACATTTATTATATATATATATATATATATATATATATATATATATATATATATATATATATATATATATATATATATCATTTTATTTCAGCTGGTTGGCAAAAGAAAAATACAAAAATGACAAACACAGCAAAATTACTAAAACTTTAACTAAAATGAAATATAAAATATAAAAATGAAAACTAATTCAGAATATTCATAATAGTGTGTAAGTGATACTAGAATATCACTATATGCACACACACACACACACACACGCAGCAGGTCAGTAGTAATGTGGCTCATAAGCAGCTTATGCGGCTCCGTATGTTTGTGAGAGACTGAGTTTGTGAGCTTGCAGCAGAATTAAGATGCAGCACACGCTTGAATGACTTCCAGAGCGAGAAGCAGGACAGATGGAGCACGTTTACTGCAGACAGACGCTCGAATCCAGCTAAAGCTGCGGGCTCTGAAGAGAGACTCCAGTGTCAGTTAGAGCCACTATCAAGTGAGCTTCACTCTGAAGTGTGCACTCAGGTCCAATTCAGCTGATTCAGTGAAAACAACCTTTTTTGTTTCAGTTCATGTTCATGTTTTTGATGGTTTTAGTTAACAATAATAACCCTGGCTTGAGTGTGTTCTTAAAGAGAAACTTTGTGTGCTTGTTTTTGGATTGTGGGAGGAAAGGAACCTTCGTGAAGGACACGTGGAGAGATTCAGTGTGAATCATTTATCTGTCACTGCGTCCAGTGAGGAGTTTAGCATCACAGATAGCTTTATGAATACTGAATACTGCTTTGTGTTTCTCTCATTAAAACACACACACACACACACACACACACACACACACACACACACTGTCCTACAGCTCATACTCTAATCTGAAGTCAGACGAGGACAGTGTTGAAGTGAAACTGAACTGGGTGGGTGTGTGTGTGTGTGTGTGTGTGTGTGTGAGAGAGAGAGAGAGAGAGAGAGTTATTTGTGAATGTCATTTTTTCACCTCATATTGAAAGAAAAATGACTATTTTGCATATAGAAAATGAATCCAGTTTTTATACTATGACTTTTAGATTGTTAAATTATTTTCATTTGTCCTGCAGAAATTCTCATTTACTCTAATTCAAGAAAAACTGATTTAAATTGTAAATGTATTTATACGATGGTAGTTTTGTAATGATTCACATTATGCTGATTCCAATTAAATTTGTATTAATACAGTAATGTTTTATTGTAATTTGGTTAACAAGAGAATAATCACTGAAAATAGTGAGAAAAATTAAAGTTTCTCACATCGCAGAATTAAGAATTTGAGAGTGAATGTGAGAAATTGTCATAAAAATAATTTCAGTTTAAAATATATCACATTCTACATCGCACAAAAGCAACTTTTTGAAGTTCTTTGATGTTTTACAAGAAAATATGTTTTTCTGCTTCACAGTTTCTCATTTAATTCAGTGTGTCATCTGCCATTTCTTTGTAACTGTTTGTGAAATTTACTAGCAAATTCTGAGCTAACTTTTTTCAGTTTATGAATAACTTTCAGTTTCCTTGAAATAAAGAATATTTCATAATTTCTTTTGATGTTGTCATGAACCCTAAGCTGCACATGTTCTGCTCGAGAGATTCGAGTCTCTTCCGTGTGTTTAACTGGATTCATCAGTGTTCCTGTAGCTGCAGTAAATATGATGATCAGAGCCCGACACACAGACACAAACACAGCAGATCTTCAGCAGGCCGTCCTTCACGTTCAGTGGGGTTTGAGAGCAGAAGGTCGGGCTGTGTGGGATTATGGGAGCTTTTTGGTGAAAGCACAAACACACTCGCATTCCTGTTCCGTCAAGTTGTGTTCGCTGTAGTTCAGCTGGTCTGTGGTTCATGTGCAGGTCTCACCCAAGGCCCTGCTCGTAAACAGGTAATGATGTCACTTCCTGTAGTCAGAGAGGAAGTGCCTGGATCTGGTCCAGCAGAATCCTGGAGAACAGGAACAATGCAGCTCTGATTTCACGCACAAACACTGAGAAACGCATGGGATATGAAATATTCAGTATTTTAGGTTCTAATCAATAGTTCAGTTCTGGCAGGTTCTCTCAAAGTTTGGAACAAAAGTTCTTCAAGTAACGTTAAAGGAATGTTTATTCAGGTAGTTTTTTCATTCATGAAACTTTTTTTTTTTTCTGAAATATTTGGATGTTCACATTTAGGTTCTAAAAACATTGTGGGAACATTGTTTTGAAATGTTCCTAAAATATAGAAATATCCAGTTTTCTCGTTGCTAAAACATTGTTATTTAAAGGTTAAAAATGTTTTTACAATGTTCTACTTTATTTTCATACAAAAAATAACGTTAACTCAATCTTTATTTTTAATATTCTGAGAATGCTTTCTTGTCGTGATTTGAATATTATTTAAAGGTTACAAGAACTTTTTTAGAACATTCATCAAGTAGAACTAACAGAAGGATATTTCGAGAACGTTTTCTTTCAATGCTACGAGAACATGTATCGAATATAAATAAAGTTGTAAGAACTTTCCATAAACAATATTTTAAGAACGTTTTGCTCTAACATAAAAAAGAACGTTGTGAGAACGTTCGCTGTTGGTCGAGTAATTGTTTCTCATTGTTCAGAAAACATTCAAAAGTAATATTTAAATTATGATTGCAAAACAATCAGATGTAACATTGCCTTTCTCTCTAATGTTCACATAACCAAGAAAAAACGTTTTATTTAAACATTTACATTAAAAAAATGAATGTTTTGAACTTTCTGAGAGAAGTAACATTTTCATAATTTAATGGAAACATTCTTAGATTGTGTTTTTGTGAGCTTTGATAAAACTGAATCAGTTTATTACAGAGAGAGAGCATTTTTGTCTTAAACAGTTTCAAAACTCATTTTGCTTTTTATAAAGTGATTAATTTTTTAGTAAAACCTGATTTTTCAATGCACTCGCTGTAAGAAAATAACTAACCAGTACATTTTCCGTTCATTTTTACATATGGGTCTAGTCAATGCATTATTCAAAAGACAGGTAGAAAACTGTGAATAATCAATATGGAAAATTAAATTCCTTCATAATAACAAGTACGTTGTGCCTGGAGAGTGTCGTTGATGTTGAAAATATGTGGTTTGGCAGTATTTATGTGTGACAGAAGTGTAGATGGTTTGAAATTGTTTATCATGTAACTGGACATATTAAATCTGAGACAGACAGATGAGGAGAGATTTTGTTGTGCAGGAACACAGAGCTGAACTGATCACACTAACTGGATCAGACGTCTGATTAGTGTTGAGTAATGGAGTCCTGTCACGTTCACACACACCTGCGTCTGCATCTGTGTGTGTGTGTGTGTCACTCTGCTGATTCTTCAAAACACACTCGATCAATATTAGTAATCAATACAGAGGTTTGGCTGCTGTCTCACTGCTTTTTCCATCGTCTTGTGCATGAATGTGACATTTCTAAGACTGTGTGTCAAGTTAAGAACTTAAGTTATTAAAGTTTAAATGTTTTGTAATGTTTGTCAAGGTTTCTTGCACCAGAAATAGCTGTAATTTAGTAGCACATCACCATTCATTAAAGCAGCTCAAGTTTGAATGAATGCTGAATAGGCTTTTATATGCAAATGAAGGCAATTATGTTAATGAGTTCATGGTTGTGAATTTTACAATAACATTCTATTTCTTAATACAAGTCAACTTTAAGTACTATTAAATATCATTATTTAATGTCAACATTTACTAATGCATTTTTTAAATAAAAAGTTATATCTGATAAAATTGATTAATTGACCTGTATTACATGAACAGTAAACAACAATTTTATCATTTACTAATATTAATGCCTTTGTTCCTCTTTTTAAAGTCACTTTGGATAAAAGTATCTACTAAATGCATAAACGTAACTGTAGATGTAAAGCTTTAATGTTAACAGATACAACTGATTTTAATATTTAATGCACTCACATGAACAAACATAAAAAGAGATAAATAAATGCTGTGAGAAATGTATTGTTCATTGATACTTCATGTGAGCTAATGCATTAAATAATACATTTATTCAGTGTTGCTTGAAAAAGATATTTAGATATTTATACAAAGTCAAAAACACTAGTTAAACTATATTAAATGATACAAGTCATTTTTAATACAATGTGCAAAGTTTTTGAACATGGCAAACAAACAAATAAACATTTGATTTTATAATATATATTTTTTTTATAAATATTTATATATTTTTTAAATTGTAAAAATGCAGACAGTTTTCTATTAGGATTTGGTTACAGTACTTATAACTGTATATTAAATATACAGAGTACAGTATATAACAATAGAAGTCTGTGCAATGTCTCCATTTAGATAAAGTGTGCAACATTAAACAGGATTGTTTTGGTCTTAAACTGTGTATCAGACACAGGTCACAGTGTTTAAGGTCTGAATGAGACACACACACACACACACACGTTTCCTTGCGCTCATCAGATAAATGCTAATCTGACACCATGCTAATCTCTTTGTCTTTGCAGTGAGGATGAGGCGATTAAAGCGTGTGCTAGCAGCTTATTAGCATGTGCTATTAGTTACACTAATCTACTGGAGGCCTGCAGGAACAACACGCTCTGAAAAATGCCTCAGATTGCTTGCAGGCGAGGGGAAAATCTGCAGCCATTTTTCTTCTCTCTGGCTTTTGTTTTTACGAGCAGGATTTTCTGCTGCGGTGTAGAAGCGCACAATGTTATCAGAGGCTGAATTTATGCACGGAGAAAACTCATTTTAATCACATTCATTCGCTGCAAGAGGGGGCAGATGTTTGAATCACTTTACCTCTCTGTGCTTCTTGTCATCTGCTATTCATTTAGCACGCTCCCCTCTGACCCATCGGGCCGCTTCTCATCACTGCGGCTTGATTTTCGCTGAAAATAGCATTCTTTCTGCCGCGTGCCTCACTGTTTTAAACAGCAGGATTACATCTGTAAACCGTGCTGCCCCCTGCAACGATCCCAATGTATATTTAAACATTCCTGAGTGTTTGAGGCACGCGGTGAGTCAGAGATTAGCGCTGGACAGGAGTGCAGACAGATGGCACCGACTCCAGCTCAGGATTTCAGCAGAGATGCTTTGGCTTGAGAAGTTAATCTGTGCTGCTAGAATATCAAACCATCTGTGTTTAATGAGTTAAGAGGGTCCAAACTCAACTTGTCACACCTGCCAGAGGCCAGTGATTCTTATCAGTCATCAAACTGTATTTTTAATCCATAAATACAGTTCATTATTTTCTTTAGGAGACATTTGTGTGTCATTGATTAAATCTCTGATTTGTTTACATCACTGAGTGTCAGACTATCATTCTTACTCCATATGATATGTTGCAGCTTCTAACAAAGCTATGAGCCAACTGGTTTGTAATGTTGTATTATTTAGTTGCACAGAGCCAATTTTTCACAGTTGCCACTTGGCGAGTGTTCATTTTGGACCCTGGAATTGGGTCATGTACTGCTTCACACTCATATATAGATGAACTTGTTTTTCTCCTGTGTTTGTAGGAACGCCATCTTTGAGCAGTTCTGGTACTGTGACAGTGCTGGTTGGTGATGTGAATGATAATATTCCATCATTCAGCTCAATGTCTTTCCACACAACCATTCCTGAAGATGCGCCCACTGGAACAGACGTCCTGTTGCTCAACAGCTCAGATTCAGATGTGGGACTCAATGGCGTGATCAGGTACGACATACAAACAAAATACTATAGACTGAAGCCAAAATTCTAAAATGTGTTTTTTTTTAGCAATTTTGTCATCAAACACACAGCACTACCTGTTCCTCATGTATCTCTAAAGTGCCCCTGCATGAGCTCATGTGGGGGCAACATGCTCCACTTTCTCAAAAACATGCTAATGAGGATGATTATGAAGTATGACAGACAGATCAGAGCCCCATGGGGGGCAGCGGGAATGTGAGGGGCTTTAGTTCTTAATTCACAGAACCAGCTTCATGCATCAGTACAACATCATAATTCTCACCGATCATGAACTGGCGTGAGGTGGATGATGCGTGACTGTGGATGGTGATGTTGTCATCTCGCAAGGGTTGTTTTTTCACACTTTGTTCTATAATTTGTGGAATTCCCGTCTCACTGATACAAGCACACAGTGAAGTTGCCATGTGTGCATGTTACTGTCAGAACGAGTTTGTGTCACAGGCCCCGAGAGTGAACCTCACTGAAACTCAAGGCAGCATGGGAACGGCTCGAATGGGGTGTTTTTGATCAGGGCTGGTTCACTGATGCACAGCTGAGAAAAAAATGCTGCGGGAATTATGAAAGAATCTGAAAGCTGAATAAAGAATTAGTCTTCCTGCCGCCCATATGATAAGATACTTGGCAAACAAAGTTCTGAATTCTTGCTTATGAGGAATTTGTGTTGGGGCAGGTGCTGACACTGTACAGACCGAAACATGCAGCTTTCTTGTAGCTCAAATGGTTGAACATGGAGCAATAGCGATGCCAAGGTCATGGGTTTGATTCCCAGGGACAGCGAGCACTGATGTGTGTGGGTGGTTTACAAATAGCATTGTTTGGTCTCCATGCATAAATTGAATCTGTTGTGTTTGTGGTTTACAGTTACAGTCTCAGTGGTGGGAACGGTCAGTTCTCCATCAACCCAGCCACAGGCTTGATCATCACCAGCTCCTTGCTGGATCGAGAGGCACGGGCGAGTTACCAGCTGCTGGTGGTGGCAATGGACGGTGGACAGCCCACTCCACTATCCAGCTCTGCCACAGTGTCTGTGGTTGTGGCCGACGTCAACGATAACCCTCCACGGTTTCACCATCATCCATATGTTACACACATACCTGCTTCTACTTCCACAGGTGCATCTTCTGTGGCAGGGGTTAATGGTTTCATTGGGTTGTTGTCTGGCTGATCAGCATTTAATCACTTCGGTTCTGTTTTTTTTTTTTTGCAGGCTCACTGGTCTTTGCAGTCACAGTAACAGATGAAGATTCCGGCTCAAATGCCCAACTTCACTATTCGCTCACTGGACGCAATTCAGAGAAGTTCAAGATAGACCCTATCAGAGGTGCCATCACTGCTAATGAAAAACTCACAGGAAGTTCAGAGGTCACCTTCACGGTCCACGTAAAAGATGGAGGCACCAACCCCAAAACAGACAGCACAACTGTTACAGTTCGCTTTGTTACTGGAGGAGACTTTCCCCATATAAGAATCAAGGAGAAAGCCTTCACCTTCCCAGAGAACCAACCCACAAACACTGTTGTGACTAAGGTGACCGGATCTTCACCTAGGGCAGGTTCTTTGTCGTACTACATTGCAAGTGGAAACCTGGATAATGCATTTCACATAGATCAACTTTCAGGAGAGATGTCTATCAAAAAGCCTCTGGACTATGAGAATATTGAGAAGTATGTCTTGTGGATAGAGGCCCGAGACCAAGGCTTTCCCCCTTATTCAGCCTATGAAAAAGTAGAGATCACAGTTCTGGACGTTAATGACAACCATCCTACTTTTGAGCAAGAACCGTTCCACGCTGAGATTTTAGAAAACCTCTCACCTCAACGTGTGCTGATAGTATCGGCGTTCGACCAGGACAGTGGACCAAACGGGCAACTGGAATATGCCATCATTGAAGGCAACAAAGAAAACAGCTTCAGCATCAACCGAGCAACTGGTGAAATCCGTACAACACGACCACTGGATCGAGAGAAGGTCTCACAGTATTCTTTGATAGTGAAGGCAACAGATAGAGGCAGTGCTCCTAAAAGCACGGCAGTCAAAGTCTTGATCAGTGTGCTGGATGTCAATGACAATGCTCCCAGATTCTCCAAAATCTTCAGTGCCACTGTACCTGAAAATGCACCAGTGGGCTTCACTGTTACCCGAGTAACCACCACCGATGAAGATGCAGGAGCTAATGCTATAAGCCGTTACTCCATCAGTGATGCAAGTCTTCCCTTCATTATCCACCCCAGCACAGGAGACATCACCATCAGTAGGCCTCTGAACAGAGAGGACACGGACCACTATATTGCCAAAGTCTCAGCACACGATTCAGGATGGACTGTTAGCACAGATGTCACAATATTTGTGACTGATGTGAATGATAATGCTCCAAAATTTAGCAAGCCTTCATATTATCTGGACTATCCTGAGCTGACAGAGGTCGGATCCGTTGTGACTCAAGTCTCTGCCACAGATCCTGACGAGGGTTTCAATGGTAAAATATTTTACTTTATCAGATCTCAAACAGAGTACTTCCGAATCAACTCCAGTTCTGGTGAGATCTTCATTAAACAGCAGCTCAGGTATCAAAACTCCAGTGGCCACAGTAACATCAACGTGAACCGTCATAGTTTCATCGTCACCGCTTCAGACCGAGGCATCAAGCCGCTCATGAGCGAAACCACAGTTATCATAAATGTAGTTGACAGCAATGATAACCCACCCACGTTTGAATCTTCTTTGTACTTTACTCCTGTCACTAAAAGTGTAAAGGTTGGCACCAGACTCCTCAAAGTCAAAGCCCATGATCACAAGGACTTTGGCCTGAACTCTGAAATAGAGTATGCTGTGTCTGGAGGCAACAGTTCCAGCAAGTTCCGCTTGGATAAACAAACTGGATCGGTCACAGTAGCATCCTCGCTTACCGCAGACACAGATAAAGTTTACCTGCTTGAAATAACAGCAAGTGACAAAGGAAACCCTCCTCTGTCCGCTAAGACCACAGTCAAAGTAGCTGTTACAGAAGAGAACCATCATACTCCAGAGTTTTCACAGAACCAAGTAACAGTTACAGTGTCTGAAGGTCTGACTGTCGGCACAGCCATCCGCACACTTTCAGCACGAGATAAGGACAAGGACAAGCAAATGAATGGCCTAGTTACATACAACATCTCCTCAGGTAATGACGATGGCTTGTTTTCAATTCACAGTAAAACTGGCGTCTTATCCCTGGCAAAGCCACTGGATTATGAAACAAAACAGAAGCATGAACTCAGAGTTTCTGCAACAGATGGTGGGTGGATTGCCAAAACAAGCTATGTTACAGTTAATGTCCTAGTTACTGATGTAAATGATAACCCTCCTGTGTTCGACCCTGTGGAGTACTTCCCAGTCGTGCAGGAAAATGTCCCCAGTGGCACTACTGTGGTAAAAATGAATGCAACTGATAAAGACTCTGGGCCAAATGCCCTGATGGCATACGTCATTCAGTCATCAGACAGTGACTTGTTCATAATTGATCCCAACACAGGAATCATCACCACACAAGGTTTCCTAGACTATGAAGCTAAACAGGTGTATCACCTTACCGTCAAAGCCTTTAATGTTCCAGATGAAGAACGATGCAGCTTTGCATATGTTAACATTCAGCTGAAAGGTGCTAATGAATACGTCCCTCGTTTTGTGTCAAAGCAGTACTACTTTGAGGTTTCAGAGGCAGCACCTAAAGGCACAGTCGTTGGGGAGGTGTTTGCCAGCGACAGAGACTTGGGAGAAGATGGCATAGTGTATTACTTGATTTTTGGCAGAAGCAGAAAAAGGGGTTTTAGCATTAATAAAAAGACAGGCCAGATCTACGTCTCAGGACCACTTGATCGTGAAAAAGAAGAAAAGATTTCTCTCAAAGTCTTAGCTAAGAATGAAGGAAGCATTAGAGGGGCAGATATTGATGAGGTGCTTGTGAACATCACAATTTTGGATGCCAACGATCCTCCTGTATTCACCCAGGAGCTCTATGATGTTCAGGTGAATGAGGGATTATCCCCTGGAGGCCTGGTTACATTCGTCAGTGCTGAGGATTCGGATTCTGTCCCTAGCTGGAGCAGATTCACCTATGCCATCACTGCCAACTATGAAAAAAGTACCTTCACCATCAACCCTCAGACAGGACAGGTGTCTGTGGCTTCAGAACTGGACCGGGAAACTGTCCCTGTGTACAACCTCACTGTCCTAGCAGTAGACTCTGGTTCTCCAGCTGCCACTGGCAGTGCCATTTTAATTGTGACCCTGGAGGATATTAATGATAATGGACCAACTTTGGAGACTACAAGTGGGGAAGTGATGGAGAATCAGAGGGCAGGAACACCCGTGATCACGCTCAGTTCAAGTGATCCAGATCTTGCACCAAATCAAGGACCATTCTCCTATAGCCTTGTCAGCACTGGAGCAGCATCCAGCTACTTCACTCTCAGTCCATCTGGAGAGCTGACCACCAGCAGAGAGATAGACCGAGAGCAGATAAGTGATTTCTACCTCCCTGTGATCATCAAAGACTCTGGTATTCCTCAGATGTCCTCAACAGGAACTGTCCACATCAAAATTAATGATCAGAATGATAATCCCTCAGAGTCTCGCTCCGTAGAGATCTACGTGCATTATTTTGGAAATATGTTCCCTGGAGGATCACTGGGGGTGGTAAAGCCACAGGATCCAGATATACAAGACACATTCCACTGTTCTCTGACTCCATCAGCGGCTATCCTTTTTAGCATTCCCACAGGAACCTGTGACCTCCGCTCAAACAGTCGCTCCACAGATGGCACCTTTGATTTATCAGTGCGTAGCAGCGATGGTGTCCACGATGCTGTCAACAGCCATGTGCGTGTTTTCTTTATTGGATTCAATAATGCCACAGTGGACAACAGCATCCTGATACGCGTCATCTCCCAAAGTGCCAGTGACTTCCTTACTAATTACTACCTCAGTTTCCTGCGCATTGCCAATTCACAGCTAGCTGGTTTGGGCACTGGAGTCCAAATCTATGGGGTGTTTGAACTAGACAACAGCACTTTCCTGATGGCAGCTGTTAAGCGTGGTCATGGGCAATACATCAATCCAAGTGGAGTCGCCACTTTCTTCCAGAGCATCAAGGAGATTCTGCACAGACAAAGTGGAGTTAAGATTGACTCTGTGGACTATGATCCCTGCTCCCACAATCCGTGTCAAAATGGGGGGAGCTGCAAGAGGCGGCTGGGTGTTGGCCCAGACATGAAGACAGAGGAGAGTGTCCCGGTCATCCTCGTGTCAAATCGCCCCCTACAGCCATACGCTTGTAACTGCAGGCCAGGTTACGCCGGTACCCTCTGCGAGACTGACATCGATGAGTGCCAGCCAACACCTTGTCACAATGGAGGAACTTGCCACAACTTGGTCGGGGGATTCTCTTGCTCCTGTCCAGAAGGTTTCACTGGGATGGCTTGTGAGAGGGACATCAACGAGTGCCTTTCGAACCCCTGCCAGAATGGGGCACTATGCCAGAATTACCCAGGGGGCTTTAACTGCCTGTGCAAATCTGGATTTGCAGGTACAGTCTGTCATCTATTTTCCTTTTACCAGTAACACAACCACAGATGTTAAGAAAGGCACATACACGCAGCTTGCACACAAGTGTGTTATCGTTTTAGGCCAAGAAAAATATTTGCTTCTAAGTAATTGGAGGGGTGTTGTAACCCAAGCATACAGTGGCCATTGCCAAAAGCAGTTTGCTGTTAGGGTCACAAACTGGGAGGTATCAGCTGTGATGCAGATCAACTTGTCATGTTTACTGTAATGAAAGTAGATGATCAGATTTTCAACCTAATAAGGACACGGCCGTAAACCACCTTCAGATTTCACCTGTGCTGTGCAGTTAAACTGCTTGTACTCTGTTTGTACTCTAAAGCGGACTCTGAGTTTAAGGACCGTGTGGCTTCTTTGAGTCCATTTTAAGACAGGTTATGTCGTAGATTTTATATATATATATATTCATTTTGGAATGCAGAGATCATTTGTAAAACTAGCTAGCTCAAGCCATTTCAGAGTTTTTAAATCTGTAATGATGACATATTAAAGTGACTTTAAAATCAGTTGGTGTATGTAAGTATGGATCTGTCTGTGATGTTTGCTTTTGAATAAGCGTGTGTGATAGCCTTAGCTTGAATCGGCTCTGTTTGGGCAGGTGTTGGCTGTAGATTTTGGATGTTGTTTTCAAAATGGAGCTGTAACAGACGTTTTGTTTCAGGCTCTGAGTCATTACGATTCTTTTTTTATTTTGATCATAACAAATGACTACAGTGTGTTCACATCGGAGGCCCCAGATAAATGGGGCTGCTAGAGAATTACACCTATTGACTTACAGTAGTGTGCATGCACTCCAGCTGAACCCCACACTTCCTGTTTTGCTAGCAGTGATTGAGTTTTCGTTCTTCATGCCATTTGTCTTAAAGCGTTACATACAGGGAGCAGAAAAGGAAAGAACTCAACTTAAGTTTATGCTTGATCATTTGTATGTCCAGCCATTCTGTTTTTGTCATAGTCTTCAGCGTATATGTGTGTTTTATATCAGCTCCTCTTTTATGGGTCTCCCAGAACCAGTGCAGCTGATGTACATGTGCACAGAGAAACCTTCATGACAGACTTTAACCCTCTCTTTCTTAGAAACTTGGGTCCATTTAAAAGGTGTAAGTCTTCAAGCTGTTTGTATTAGAAAGATAAAGTGTACCAGAGATGTGAGCGAGAAAGAAAACACAGGGGATTCTGGGAGCCCCATGTGAGAACAGTCATTTTTGTGTGTCATGCTCACCTCATTGTTTTCATTGGTGTTGTTTCATGAATTCAGGGAAAGCCTGTGAGTCCATCATCAATTACTGTGAGTGTAACCCCTGTTTTAATGGGGGCTCCTGCCAGAACCGGGTGGAAGGCTATTACTGTCACTGTCCTTTTGGTAAGTCATCATTTCAGCCCCGGGACCAGTTCAGGGTCCTTCAACTGCTGCTATTAATTCTGGACTGTGTGTGAGACTGTAATGCAGAAACAAATGTGTTGTAGATTACAAAAAATGAATTGCAGAGTGAATTTGTCAGTTGACACATACTGTGGTAAATGTTCAACTGTATTTTTTGTGTGTTTTACTGTGAATGTCATGAATTTTTCACTGCATGAAATTCTTACGGCCCAGACAGACAGTAAATCACTCTCGCTCTGCAGGTGTGTTTGGAAAGCACTGTGAACTGAACAGTTATGGATTTGAGGAGCTCTCTTACATGGAGTTCCCCAGCCTCGACCCCAACAACAACTACATCTACATCAAGTTTGCCACTTTGAAGGAAAACGCCTTGCTCATGTACAATCACGACAACCAGACCGGTGACAAGGCGGAGTTCCTGGCCCTCGAGATCTTAGAAGGCAGAATGAGGTTCTCGTTTAACTTGGGGAGCGGCACTTACAAGCTCATGACGACCATCAGGGTCTCAGACGGCCAGTTCCATACGGTCATCGCCAGGAGGGCAGGAATGGTGAGTCCTTTAGATCTGTCTATTAATCTGTTTGCAAGGAACCTTCAGATTGGTTATGAAGATGTTTTACTCTGATCTTGCAGATTTGAAGTTAAAATGTTTTTATTCAGATTACTCTAGTTTATTTACTAGTTGGTTGTGTTTTATTTATGCATCCTTTTCTGAGATACCAGTCTAAACTCTTAACTCTTCTGGACTTGCTGCATTAAATCTCTCTGTAAATGGCTTGTAAAAACACTTCAGCACGGCATTCCTGCAACACCTTAGAGTTGTGTGATCCGACTAATGTTCCCTGAAAAATAGGCTGTAAGTCTGTTGTGGGCCTCACTGAAGGCCTGACAGTAGAGCCGTGTGTCATGAGAACCCAGCCCCTACGGTGCAATAAAGAGAACCTGATCTGTGTGTTTGGAGAAGCGGATGTGGGTTACTTCGGTGGTTCTGTACGACCGTTTTCTTTTTTTCTTCCTTTTCTTTCTAGACGTGAGCTTGAGCAGATGTTAAAGTCATACATGGCCCCTTATTTTCCCCCATGGAGAAAGCCGAACTCTGACAGTCAAGGGTACTTTTGTTTAGTTTAGATGTCCAAGTTTACCCCACAGCCAGATGCATTGGATTTTGGCACACTGTCTCGAGCTCATGTTTTTTTATTTTTTATTTTGGTTTAATGGAGAGTCAGAGTTTATCGAGAGCTGGTCTATGGCCACGTTTCTGCTCTTCACTTGTTTCTGCCTTGTGTTGCAACTTAGATGGTTGATGGATTATAAATAGAAAATTAGAAATCAGCTCGCACACCCACATGCAGCATGTGTTTCCAAACACCGTCCAAAAAAGCAGCTCAAAGCCAAATCTATTTAATACACAGACTCTGAGAATGCTCTTTGACCTCAGCTGGGTCCAGTTTCAGATTTTCAGACCAGTGCAGTCTAGTCGTGCACTGGATGCACACTAAACCATTCATTCAACAGTTTGCAGCAATCTTTTTGAGTTATGACAACATGATTGCGGAACTTAATTTGTAGCATAAACCATTTGTTGACTACTCAAAAAAAATTAAGTTGTTCCAACTAATTTCAATATAATTGCATGGTTTACCCAGAAAACTGGGAACATTCTCACAACTTTCACTGTTAGTTTTTAAGTTTTATAAAGGGCCAAAACTTTCTTAAAGTAATATTTATGAACTGTTCCTATAACTTTATTCATATTTGATATACTTTCTCATAATGTTGAGAAAACGTTCTGAGATTAACATTCTTGGAATGTCCTATTTTGTCTTTGAGCGTTCAAAGAAACTATTCTTTACCTTTAAATAACAAACATTTGACTCACAACAGGAAAGTTTTGACATTTTAACATTCTTAGAATATTAAAAATAAACAATGATACATTTTAGGGTAAAATTCAACTGGTTGAAAAAGTTAGTAGAATGTTATAGGAAACGTTTTTGTAACCTTTAAATAACGTTCTAATCACCATCAAGAAAGAACAATCAATCAAGAAAACATTTTAGAATCATTTCAAAACAATGTTCCCACAACATTTTTATAACCTAAATGTTACCTGTGTAGAAATCCACTCCCTAATTTTCAATGTTAACAAGACAATTTAATTAAGTTCTGCTGCATGAAATTGGTTTTGAGACTCATTTCTGAAAGCAACTCTTTCCTCTGCTGGAAATGCTTTGCAGCGGTGTGCGACTCCTGGAAAAGAGAGCGCGCTGTGGTCTGGTTTAGTCTTTTTGAAGTGCAGGGAGGCATTAATGCGATGGCCAGACGCTCGAGCCGCGCAGGAAGTCGTCTGTATCAGCACTTAGCACAGCTCCAGCAGACAAACACATCTTGTTTCCATTGTTAGTGTAGGATTTTCTTTTTATAGGCTGAAATTCCTCTATAACGGAAGTGAAGTGTCTGTATTATCTGAACGTTGAGGTTGTGCTGCTGTCTGATGTCAATCCTGCTTCTCAGTGCCTCTGTACTCTTTGCACCTCCTCCTCTGAGATGTTTTTCTCCCAAATGTCTGCACGGGACTCATAAAGCACCGAGAGGACAGGACAGATCACTGTAGAATGTCTTGCGGTAATTTATTCCCCAGCATCTGGGTGTCGTTTTTTTCCATGTTGTATTTTGTAGGCTCAACAAAATACTCAGACTTGACAAATACGTACAGGTCATTTTATTTATGTAATTTAATGTACAAATACATTCCAATATGTTTTTACTTTGATTTAAAAATGCATATGGATTTCTGAGATTGTTATTCTGAGATGCTGAAGTAGAATACAGTAAAATGAAGACTGTCGGTCTCAACCAGTCTCACACAAGCATCATGCTGACCTGTTTGTCTGTCTGCTGTGTTAAAGGCGGCGTCTCTCACTATTGACCTGTGTGGGGAGGAACAGGAACCAGGATACTGTGCGGTCAGCAATGTGGCTGTTCATACTGACTGGTGAGAAACACTCATTATAGAGTCCCTTTTATACTGTATGTCCCAATATAGAGCGCAACAGTGACCACATGCCAAGTGGTCTGGGTTTTGAAGGTATTTTCATGGTTAATTTTCACCACAGAGTCTGAGATGAATCACAATATTGCAATTCTTTTGACTAAATAAATACATATAATTATATATGTGTGTGTGTGTGTTGAAATATTTTAAATGAAAGTTTTTTTATTATTAATAATTTTGTTAATTAATATATATTATTGGTAGATGACTGGTAGGTCTCACTTCAGAGTTGTGGGTATAAGATTAATCACATTATTACAAACTTTTATAAAAAATATATTTTTTACATTTTAAATATTGTAAATGTAAAAAAGATTTTATATAAAAAATATTTATTAAATTATTATATATAAAATATTATACAATGTTGTGTATATATTTCATAATTTATATATGGTAATATGTTTTTTATTAAAATATTACAATTATTGGTAGATGGTTGGCAGATCTTGAGGTTTAGATTTAGAGCATTTAAACACAATTTTAGGACTTCTACGCAGCAAAAATGATTTTCTAAGTATTTTTGTCTTGTTTTCTAGTATAAATATCTAAACATTCTTTAATCAAGATACATTTACTTGAGAAGCAAAATCACTTACGGTATTAAGTCTTGTTTTCTGAAAAAGTTTTCAAAATGTTGTTAGTTTTTGCTTTAAACAAAAACAAATATCTGCCAATAGAGTCAGAAAAATAATCCTAATTCAGAGGGAAAACAATATGATTTTTCAGACCCCACTGACAAATATTAGCTCTTGTAAATATCATTTAACCTCAGAGCTAACGGTCAATCTGTCTTGGAAGATTTATTGTTACCAGTGAAAATCATTTGCTCTTCTGGAAGCTGAGTGTCGGGCTGCTGTGTCTGATAGCGCTGTCTCGTCTCTCAGGATTCTGGATGTCCAGCCAAACCGTCTGTCTGTTGGGGGCGTTCGGTCGATTGAAGCCCTCCTGCATCGTCGAGGTCAGGTGGCCACGCATGACTTTGTCGGGTGCATCATGGAGTTTGCTGTCAATGGACGTCCACTGGAACCATCTCAAGCTTTGGCTTCACACGGCATTCTGGACAGGTCTGTCACCAAACACACAAACACAAAACACGAGCCAACTCACTGAACGACAGCTCATTCGGCTCTCTGGATGTCTGTGAATGCAAAATGAAAGCTGGCTCCAGCTGGTGTGAATTTTCTGGAGCAGGTTGAATAGTGTTGATTTTATTTCAGGTGAAATTAATGCAGCTCTTTTGCATTTATGCTAATGTTGGAGTCATGGACTCTTGTGTTGCTGTGATGTTCCTCGCTGAAGGTTTTTGTGCGTCTTTCGTCCACAGATGCCCCAGGTTAGAGAGCATGTGTGTCGCTGAGCCCTGCAGACACGGTGGGACGTGTCTGGACATGTGGTCGTGGCAGCAGTGCCAGTGTACTGAGGGTTTCACTGGACCCACCTGTGAGAAATGTGAGTTTTTGCTATCTGGAATGATTAAATCTAATATTAACCATTGGTTATTCATGCATTGGTCAATTTTGAGATTTTGGGCTGTGTCTTCTGACAGTTGGAAAAGAAATACACAAAATACACATTTAAGGGTTTATTTTCATTGCACTTTATCTATTTTGCGCTTTAGATTTCAATTCCAATCCATACCTTTAAAGAGTTTTTTTTTCCACTTCAGCAGCACTTAAATACACCAAACTTAACGGTTTTATTCCTCTCTATATTCTGAAGGTTTTTACTGAGGGGTTTGTTCATATATCATTCACGCTGATTTATACAACATTTTATTCCTAAAAACATGGTAAAAATGCATATCTTTAAAGGCTGAGAGTTTGTTTCTCCACTTCAGCAGCACTTACATACACCAAAATTTACAGTTTAATTCCTATCCATATTCTGAAGGTTTTTACTGAGGGGTTTGTTCTTATATCATTCACACTGATTTATACAACATTTTATTCCTAAAAACATGGTAAAAATCACTATCTTTAAAGGCTGAGAGTTTGTTTCTCCACTTCAGCAGCACTTACATGCACCAAAACTTACAGTTTTATTGCTATCCATATTCTGAAGGTTTTTACTGAGGGGTTTGTTCTTATATCATTCACACTGATTTATACAACATTTTATTCCTAAAAACATGGTAAAAATGCATATCTTTAAAGGCTGAGAGTTTGTTTCTCCACTTCAGCAGCACTTACATACACCAAAATTTACAGTTTAATTCCTATCCATATTCTGAAGGTTTTTACTGAGGGGTTTGTTCTTATATCATTCACACTGATTTATACAACATTTTATTCCTAAAAACATGGTAAAAATCCCTATCTTTAAAGGCTGAGAGTTTGTTTCTCCACTTCAGCAGCACTTACATGCACCAAAACTTACAGTTTTATTCCTCTCTATATTCTGAAGGTTTTTACTGAGGGGTTTGTTCTTATATCATTCACACTGATTTATACAACATTTTATTCCTAAAAACATGGTAAAAATCCCTATCTTTAAAGGCTGAGAGTTTGTTTCTCCACTTCAGCAGCACTTACATGCACCAAAACTTACAGTTTAATTCCTCTCTATATTCTGAAGGTTTTTACTGAGGAGTTTGTTCATATATCATTCATGTGTAATTATATAACATTTTATTACTTAAAACATACAGTATTATGTTTTACTGTATTATGTACAGTATTTTCTGATTTATGTGTTTGAAGAGAGTAATCCACAATCCCCTCTGGAAAAACCTTTAACTCTAATATTTCAACAGCATCAAATTAATTTTGAACCTGGCTTTATCCACATTTCTGTTCTGGAAATGTATGCAAATGAGTGCATATTTAATTTGGACAATGCCTCCATTTGAATATTTAAATGTGACATTTCAGAAAACTTGTAATAAAAAGTTTTTTGGGAAAACAATTTGACCTTATTCACCTGTAGTGTCAGTAATACTTTGAAAAGCATGACTCCACCACAATATAAATGCACTTAATAATGTGTGCTTTCCAATTGCCAGAGCAACAAATAAGCCATGACATGAGAACCAACCAATCAAAACCATTTTGTTTGGCTCCTATATGTGTTGCTGAAATTGCATCAGTCCAAATTCCTGGTCTTCATAACAGTGTATTAAACACCAAATATTTTATGTGAGAGTTAAGAATTGTCATTTTTCTCTTCATCGCAAACAGATCCATGGTGTCTAAACTAGAGTCCTTGTGTTCTTCTCTCAGACATTACTGCAGATACGGCTCTATCTCTGGACGGTTCGGGTCGTTTGGACTACGGTTTGAGTCAGAGCCGCAAGAGAGATGTGTTGTTGGCACGAGCGCTGCAGGACCCCGGCCGACCCGTCCTGGAATACAGCAGCCTGGAGCTGAAGTTCCGCACTCGCAGTGGCTCTGGAACGCTGCTGCACGCACAGGAGAGCTCCAACTACACCACCGTCAGGGTAAGTGTGTATGTGGCTCCAGCTCTGGGCTCACGGCCAACAGGCTGAACTCGCTCCCCTTCGCCTCTCCGTCCACAGCAGCTGCTGACAGGACGTCCCGTACAACTAGTGAGGCCGCAGAGAGCTACTACTCAAAAACACACAAACACATCCACAGTATCTCACAGCACAGTGTCGCACATCTCAGATTTGTTCTTTGTTCAAGACAGATTTCCAATTCCAGATTTTGTAGGTCTGTAAATCATTTTCCTTCTACACTGAAGTTCTTTTCTGTTGCCCCTTCTTTTTCCCAAACAAGATTGTTTTTCCATTTTAGTAATGAAAGATTAGCGCATGCATTACATAGCACTGTTACAAAATCTAGTGAGCTGCCTACTTAGACAGCATGTCCCAACTTTGGCAATATTGCATTTCTTAGTCATTTGAATTGAATTTAAATGTTAAGGTATCACAGATGTATAATAATAATAAATTAGCTTTTATTTTTATATATTCAGTTTTCATTTAGAAGTAAAAAAAAAGTGACATGTGGCCAAGTATGGTGACCCATACTCTGAAATTGTGCTATGCATTTAACCCATTCAAGTGCACACACACACACACACAGTAGTGAACACACATACACCATGAACACACACCCGGAGCAGTTAGGGGTTCGGTTCTTGCTTAGGGGTCTCACCTCAGTCGTGGTATTGAAGGTGGAAGAGAGTGCTGGTTATTCACTCCCCCCACCGACAATCCCTGGCAGACCTGAGACTCGAACCCGCAACCTTCGGGTTACAAGTCTGACCTCTAACCATTAGGCCACTAAACTTAAGCTGCCCTCACGCCTTGTTGTAGTGCTTAAATGAATCTGGTGGTACAAGGTACAGGTGGTACAAGTCGTAGCTCTCTGAAAACTCTTAGCCTACAAGCTGTAATTACGAGATCTATGAGAACATGAACGCGTTTTACAAGTTGAAATCTTGCAATTGCAGTAATTCCGACATGGCATGAATGCAGCATTACTTCAGTTATTAGGTTTAGTTAAGGTGCTAAAAATTTTAGTTTGTGCTCTTTTCATTTATATTATTTTTGTATATTTCTATTTAACTTTAATTTATTAAAGGGGGGGATGTGGAGACAAACAAACTTGCAGACCAGGGGTTGGCAACCTTTTTGGCATGATGTGCCATTTTTAATTTTTCTGGTTAACCACTGTGCCATTAAGCGGTCTATATTAATGCGCTGCTTTAATTGATGTGCGCGCACACACACACCACTCGCAAACAAAAATCTGAGATCGCGCTGTGCAAAAAGTAACATTCAGAAGTTCATAAACTTGTCAGCGTTGCCATGCGACTTTTATTAATCGAGACTGTATCGCTACATTACATTACTTAGCTATGAAAGTGGTAAAATTGCTGTTTTTAAATAACTAAACTCAGCTTCATTGTTTGTAAAGAGAGAGACAGACGCATACAATTTACACACATCTCTCTCTCTCCCTCTCAAAATGGCCATAATTGAGAAAAAAAATCAAGTAGTTTGCATCACTGGATATATCTGTCGGTCATTTTCTATCGTAAAACGTATCATTAAAAGTTGACTAATATTAAATGGTTTGCAGCTTCATCTTACCTCGCTCTCTTTAACGTTAAACTGATGCTTCGCGCTCTGCTTCTGTCAACAGTAAACCCCGCCTACTTTGATTTGATTGGCCATCTCAGTCATTTTGACATTAATGAGCGCTGTTAGACCGCTGAGGCTTTGATCTGAAGTGCCTAATATGTGCAGCGGTCGTGCGAGCATCCATAGACTAGCGCAAGTTAATTCTCACACTTTAATAATATTTATAGCTCCTAACAGGCTGTGTGACTATGAGAAGTTATTACCTCAAAATGTACGTCAGTATGCAGGTTTCCCTATTGCTCGCGTGCCAGCGATTATCCCTCTGCCGTAGGTTGTCGACCCCTGTTGCAGACAAATCAAAATACATTATAAAAATGTTTAAATAAATATTATTCTAATTAAACTAGAGTTTAGAACAGAGCTGATATGAGTGTCTTAACATTGTAGAAATGCTGCAAGATGCAATGCATCACACTACAGGTTAAATCCTACATTATATTTGAAATGCTTACATGAAATTCATTGATCTTCTCTCTATGTCTCAGCTGAAGAACGGTCTGCTGCAGTACGTGTCTGATGCTGGTGTCGCCGGTAAGGTGGAGAGGATTGTGGGAGATGTTGTTCTGTCTGACGGTCAGTGGCACACACTCCTGCTTCAGAGAAACGGATCATCCACCATTCTGCGGATCGATGAGTCCAGCTCAAAAGTCATTCTGCACAATACGCAGGACTTCGGAGGGATTGACGTGCACACGCTGTCTCTCGGGGGCATCCCGACTCGATCAGCACAACAGAAAACCAGCCCAGGTCAGTTCCATCAGTCCACATTCTGTAAAACCTCTTATGATGTGACATACAGACCAGTATGGTGACCCATACTCAGAATTCATGCTCTGCATTTAACCCATCCTAAGTCCACACACAAAGCAGTGAACACACACACACACACCGTGAACACACACCCGGAGCAGTGGGCAGCCATTTATGCTGCGGAGCCCGGGGAGCAGTTGGGGGTTCGGTGCCTTGCTCAAGGACACCTCAGTCGTGGTATTGAAGGTGGAGAGAGCCCTGTACATTCACTCCTGCCGGCCCGAGACTCGAACTAGCAACCTTTTGATTACAAGTCTGAATCTCTAAACATTAGGCCACGACTTTATAATGATGGCTATAAGTATCATTATAGAGCTTAAACCCAGAATACAATCCAAACATCCTGGTGACATTTGCACTGTAAGCTGGTTCCAATAAAATATGTAAATATTTGAATCAACAGAAATGACTCTGACAAAATTGCATGTTATGAACTAAACAGTTTTACCACTGAGAAACATCTGACTCGCAGGCAAAGGATGTGTCATAGTTGGCACGCTCTGCCTGAATCAAAACTTGAGAGTGTTTTTCCTCTACGAGTGTATGTGACAGGAGAAAGTTCAGAGAAAGTGTGCGTGTTTGTGTGCTAACTAGGATAGACAGCAGACTGCCAACAGGAAAGAATATCTGAACTTTCCTCTGCAGGACCTGCACAGTACAGGAATCCACAGAGCTCAACTATTGTCCATTAAAAACAGTCACTTGTAGACACTTCAGACTAAAGCACTGAAAGAGAGAAAAGACCAACCGTTTAGCCTGTGATAAGACTGGAGTCTTTATTAGAGCTCCAGACAGGCTGAGCAAGATGTATTCGGTGAAGTTCCATAGGATAGGGAAAAAAATCTTTAAAAATCTTTGTTTTTCTTAAGTCTCCTTTCTCAGATGGTTTTCCTGAGAAAAGAACCAGTAATCTCAATCATGTCTGTAGTTTCAGAAGAGATCTCAATGTTTCAAACTGTGCACAGATTTACTTTTGTCCATCTCAGGTGTTTCTCCTGATATTTCTTAGGTGAAATAAAACAAAGTTGACAACCCTACTGAGGAAACTCAGAGCGTAAAGATCACAAGCGGATGTTCATGTATGGCCAAATTGAGCTGTTGGTTTGTAACCCACTCTTTACTGGCAATCTAAATATCAAATGAAATTATCCAAACTATTTTAATGTAAACATATTTTGTGTACGTAAGGTCATGCCATTTCTGGATTTTAGGTCTGAAAGTGGGAGAACGTGAAACAGAATTGGGCCAATCTGCTTTTCTTCATCTAATAAACAGAACCTAATGTTCTGTGTTTGAATGGGGCATAAATTCGATAAACATCGATTTACATTGTTGACGGTTCGTCGTTAGGCAACATGATAGTGCAGGTCTGAATCAGTGACATTAAGATTTTTCCCAGATGGCGTGGTCTTAAAAGGTTGCATTTTTGGCTTGCAGGATACTTGTGCTGAAGAGAAGAGTCTGTTTCTTTTCCTCCTGATGTAAAAGCGACGATTTGGGGGAGAATTCTCTGGGGGAGAATTTTATTCTATGTTGGCTGATGCTACAGCAATCACAAACCCAAACAAAATGTCTCCCTGTGTAGCGTTAAACTAAGCAATGTCCATTTCTTCCACGTAGCTAAACGATTGACTTGCAGTGTACATTTTATTGCAGTTTGCGGCTTTTGGCCAAAAATCCACCCATTTAGGACTGTTTGATTGACATAAAAACAAACTATGACTGATTATTTTTTATCCGCCTTTTAGGAGCGGGTACATCTAAAAATAGTACTCAACCATTTCTGAGTTTATTTGAGTTATAGTTAATATTCCTCTCTCTGTGTTTCTAGGTTTTGATGGGTGTTACGCCTATGTGAAATATAACGGAGAGATGCTCCCCTTCAGTGGTGAACACAGGACCGTCTCCATCTCCAAGACTGATCCCTCTGTGAAGATCGGCTGTCGTGGCCCAAATCTATGTGAGAGCAGCCCTTGCTGGGACGGGCTGATGTGCGTGAACCAGTGGTACACCTACCAGTGTGTCCCACCAGGTGACTGTGCCTCGAACCCCTGCCAGCATGGCGGCAGCTGCATGCCAGGCGCTCGTGGAGGCTTCACCTGTGCATGTGAGGAGTTCTACACAGGCAGAGTGTGCGAGAGCCTGGTGGCCTGTTTGGGAGTCCGGTGTCCACAGGGTACGGAGTGTAAGCTAGGAGCCAACGGAGGGTCCACCTGTAGTCCAAGTGCAACCACTGAGGAGATGGTTCTGCCCATCTGGGCAGTTCCTGCAATTGTGGGCAGCTGCGCTACTGTCTTAGCATTGGTGGTTTTGAGCCTCATACTGTGCAACCACTGCAAGGGCCGCAAGAAAACCAAAGTGCCAAAGGATGAGAAGAAAACAAAGGAGAAGAAGAAGAAGAAGAAAAAGAAAGGCAGTGAGAATGTGGCATTTGATGATCCAGACAACATTCCACCTTACGTAGATGACATGACAGTCCGGAAACAACCAGAGGGAAACCCCAAACCTGACATTATAGAGCGGGAGAATCCCTACTTGATCTATGACGAAACTGACATTGCACACAACAATGAAACCATTCCCAGCGCCCCCTGTGCTCCATGTGCAGGACCAGAAGCAGACATGGAACACTACGACATTGACAATGCCAGCAGCATTGCTCCATCAGACGCCGACATCATCCAGCACTACAAACACTTCCGTAGCCATACTCCCAAGTTTTCTATTCAGCGCCACAGTCCACTGGGATTTGCCCGCCAGTCCCCTCTTCCATTAGGTGCCACCAGCTACACCTACCAGCCGACCTACACCCAGGGGCTCCGCTCCACTCCCCTCAGCCATTCAGCTTGCCCCACGCCCAATCCCCTGTCACGCCACAGCCCAGCACCCTTTAACAAGCCATCCTCCTTCTACCGCAACACTCCCACCCGTGAACTCAACTTGGCACGCCGTGAGGGCAGCCCTCTCGATTTCCACGGCGACGTGGGCCAGCCTGGTATGTTCAACTATGCCACCCGATTGGGCAGGCGCAGCAAGAGCCCTCAGACCATGGCGGGCCATGGCTCTCGGCCCGGGAGTCGTCTCAAGCAGCCAATCGAGCAGATTCCATTGGAGAGCGGCCCACCTGTGGGGTTGTCCATAGAGGAGGTGGAACGCCTCAACACACCTCGACCCAGGAATCCCAGCATCTGCAGCGCCGATCACGGGCGCTCATCATCTGAGGAAGACTGCCGCCGACCGCTCTCACGTGTCCGGAACCCTGCAGATGGTATCCCGGCTCCGGAATCCTCATCCGAGAGTGACTCCCATGACTCCTTCACCTGCTCGGAGATGGAGTACGACCGTGAGAAAGCAGTTTCCTACAGTTCTCGCCTGCCCAAGCTCTCGCAGGTCAACGAGTCAGACGCCGATGACGAGGATCACGGAGGGAGGATGCGACAGAGGCGATACTCCAGTCGACGTGCGGAGGGTGGGCCGTCCAGCAGCCACAACACACTATCGGAGTATCAGCACCACACTTTACCCCATAAACTGGGCCAAGGGTCCAATAACTTCAACTGGGACAACCTACTGAACTGGGGTCCGGGGTTCACCCACTACGTGGACGTTTTTAAAGACTTAGCACTGCTACCAGAGAACTCTGCTGCTAAAGACATCGAAATGAAGAGTGGCGACGGCTCCATCACAATTCTGAATGAGGGCGAAACTGAGCAGTATGTATGAGAAGCACTGAGTCCTCATCTCTTTGCCCTCTAAGACTGGAGTCAGGAGCCATTGCAAAACACATGAAATACTGATTAATTTCTGAAATTTGATTAAGACGAACTTAAATGCAGCAAGGCAGAGCACTGATTCAAAAGACGAGCACCAAACACCCTTCACAGAGTGCAATACTTCACAGAGGGGCACAGACTAGTCGTTTCGTTTTGCCATTAGTTGATGTGTTGGGTTGACTAATCATGGATTATGCAATGGTGCATCCCAGTGTATTTGCATGCCATTTTCTTTGAACAGTATTGGCCAATTATATTTGTAATTTAGTGAACCTAGAGCACTTTGCGCTCACAAAGCACATTGTTAGTAAACCCCACTGGTGCTGTGTAATGACTAAGGTTTTCTGAGTGTTGCATTTACCAGCAGCAGCAGACCGCTGATGCTGGATACCATGTTATGAGTCACTTATGTTAAGATAAACAGTAATCCACATGTAAACGAATAGTTGTGCAACCTCTTCCAACAAACACACCAACAACACAAACTCTGGAAGAGGAACTGAGAGAGGTGCGGCACTACCATGAACACACATATGAAGTGAATCAGTTCTAGTCCATCCGTCTGTTCTGACTGAGTTCAGAGTGCTAAAATAAAGTTGTGACCCTCCGGCGCTGCAGCCCTGGAGTCTGGGCTCTGTCCGTTTGGCTGATTTTCCTGTGTGTTAGTGCCTCGACCTCTAGGAATCACATCCATGAGCTCGGTGTGAAGAGCATGGCCGTATTTGGCTCCGGTTCTGCACACTCCAGCCAAAATAGAAAGAAAAGCTATGGAACCATCCGCCAAGAACGGGTGTTTCTCATCCTGAATAACTGGCTGCCGTCTAAAACAACAAAACCTCCAGATATGAGATTAATCAGGCCTCTGCCTTCTGGATATTTGAGGATTTACATTTGGGAGCATGGACACTATGACTTTGAATAGTTATTTGTATTGGTGTATTGCAGGTTTCGTGCAAACACGCTTGACCTGTCCAACGCAATGCCCACCTGCTATGAGACTATGAACTTGTGTACATTTTGTATTAATGTGGAAGCTCTTGGAAGTCAATGTTCTCTGTCGTTTTGTGATTTTTGTTCAGTGTTTTTAAAATGTACTGTTTCTACTTTTTTACTGTTTATTAACTTAAAGGTTCGTTTTTATGGATATTTTTCATATGCTGGAAATGAGGTTCTTACTTTCAGCGGAAGTAAGATTGAACTTCTTTTTTTTTTTTTTACATTTGTTACTTATGTAACATCAGTATTTTCCACTATTTTGATAAAACTATAACATAATGTCTGATTTATACGTGTAAAAGCCAATAACAGAATAAACAAAAAAATATTTATTTAAAAAAAGAAGTCCATTTTGGTTTTGATGAGACTAAACTGTCTGAAAAGCAAGTTAACACGGGAATTTTTTTAAAAAGCTTCAATGCATTTAACCATGAAAAGCTGCTTTTGTGGACAGAAAGAAATTGATATGAACAGAATAAAATATTTAAAAGTTTGGATGAAAATGAGCTCTGATCCAGGACAAAAAAAAAACCTAGTGAAAAGAATTAATGTAGTAGTAGTAGTAATATTTAATTAAAAGGTGACACATAACAGTCTGAGCAGCACATTTCACTGTAAATTAAGTAAAGTTCTGATGAATCTGTCAGTGTAGCTTTACAAAGAGGCAGTTCAAAAAGAACAGACACTTTAAATTAAAGAAGGGAGGTTCAAATGTCAAAAAGTGACAATTTCTCCCAAAATGCTGGCACATGTAGCTTTAACTCTCTTAAAAGTCAGGATATGTCAAACTAAAACAGACACATTTAAAGCTAATTCTAATAATTTAAAACTAGAATTGAAGAATCAGCCAGAATGAGCAAAAGATCTGCATTGCTGAACCCTTCATGAGCGACGGAGCTGTTGTTTACTAAAGCAACACACAGCTGATTTTGCATAAACTTACAGGAAACGACTGTGAATAAACAATCACACATTCTATAAACCAGCGTGTCACTGATGCTGCTGAGACGCCAACGCTGTGGTTTTGGGCTACTTTAAAACTGTTGCTGCGACTGGATTTTTCTCCTGTGGTTTGAAGTTTTAACAATCACACACATTTTATCAGACTTACAGTATACAACCTACACAAGCATGATTTTCATGCAAATGATCATTTAAATCAATTTCCAAAAAGGGGGTCACATTGATTTTTGAACTTTTTGAAAAGTTTTTGATGCTTCTGCAACACTTTATTACCCTCGGTTCTCTCTGGAATGTTGTGAAGTTTGGATCCGTCTGATTCCAACAATCTGCCGGACAATCCCGTTCCAAACACATCCCGTCCAGCTCCTGTCCATATGTGTGTGGACACTTCTGAGGACGTCTGTGTGCCTTCTGTCAAACACGTGGCATGTAATCAGAGTGATTCTAGGATGCTTTGAATCTCCACCGGCCAAAGAGACTAGCACAGAGTTCAGCCGTTAAAAACTTTCAGACCACAAGGACAAAGTTTCTTTTGAGTTCATCAGTGAAGGTAAATCAGTGGTTTATTAACCAGCAGACTAAATATTGTCCAGTCATGTAATGAGATCATGTGTGTGATTTCAGTGCTGAGTCAGACTTTTTTCCAGTGTTCACGTGAACTAAAGCTCCTTTAGAGACACTGAAACAATGAAGACCAAAGCATGACTCGATCAGCACAAGGTCATAAACTTTGACCAGCAAGACATCCCTCTCATCAGCTGATTTTGTGCTTGAATGACATGATCAGAAGTATTTAGTTTTCTTTACATTATAAAATAATCTACATCATACATATTTATGACAAATAAATCTCAGAAGAACATTTACAAATGCTCTGAAGGCAACTGAACACCACTCATTCAAAATTAAATTCACACTTAAAAAAAAACCCACATCAAAGCTGTCATAAATGCTAGATTCAATTATCAGTAACTAAAGACTTGGATTTCCATCTGTTCCTCACATTAAAGCACACGACTTCAGAAGGCCTTGATTATAGTTTATGCTCAACTCAACCAGCAACATGTGAACTGATGAAACGCAGCATTGAACTCAGTTTGTATAAAAGCATCTGCAGCATAAATATGAATATTTGTCTGCTGATTATTATCACTCAAACAGGACTAAGCTTTATGAGGGAAACCAAAATGTTGAAAATTAACTCAACAATCAGTTCTGAAGAATCAAATCAGGCTCAAACAAAATAGGCAAAAGTGGTGAAATTATATTAATGCATGGAGAAAAGAACAGAAAATAAGAGCTGCTTTATGAGAGAAAAGAGTGTGTGTCTTCATCAACACTCCTCACAGAACACTGAGCTTTATACTCGACAACAGCTGCTCCCCGTCAGCTGATTGGAGCACAGGGAGAGAGGGGCGGGGCTAATACTGATAGCCTCTCCTTCTACACCAATCAGATGATCTAGAAATTATTCAAATATTCATTTTATTGGGTCACAAACACACAAACTACTGCATTGTCATACATACTAACCAAAATATGTTGATAAAAATAACAACATATGGCCAGTAATAAATATTTATGGCTGCCACATATTTCAGATGTATTCACACATGAAGATGTCACACACGTCTATAGCTACAGAAGTAACTTTCACAATAAGTGTGTTTTGAAGATGTTCTGCCTCATCTCAGAACATCAGAGTAAATAAGTAGTTTGCTAAAAAAAAAAAAAAAAAATCAAGTTACAAAGTACTTTAATATTATTTTTCTATCTTTAGCCAAAATGAGGTGGTGTGAGCATTATGGAGCATTAAACACTCTCATGTAATATCTGTTTCAGAAGCGAGACTCGCAGAAGTATTAAACTTATGATGTTCCAGGAAATCCCTTATATGGACAAAAGTCTTCTTGTGCTTGAATGGCTTAAAGTCATATTAAAATGAATCAAAACTGTAATTTCACAACAAGTATCTGATTCCAGCAAGGGTGTAGAATTTCGTAGAGACACTCTGGACATGTCCCTATCAATATCCAGCGACTACTAAATTCCCGGTCTCCTAAAAATGGTCCGTTGAGTTCCTGGTTCTATGAAGCCCAACATGGCCCCGCCCACTTTATTACCTGTTTCCCGGGGCGGGGTTCATGTAAAATTTAGGGTTCGTGATGTCACCAACCCAGGAAGAAACTGGTTGTAGTCCTTACCAGCCGTGTGTTGTAGGCCTTAAAAAGCTAATTCTGTCAAATAAAATATCTCCCTTTGCACTGAACTTTGAGCGTTGTAACTTCTGCTAATCAACGCTGCATTTATTTGATAAAAACTACAAGGAAAAAAATAATATTGTGAAACAGTATTATGATGTAAAATACCTGTTGTTATTTTACATCTTAATACGAAACTGTTGTGCTGCCATATATTTTTTTGAAACCTTTGATACTTTTTTCAGGATTCTTTGATGAATAAAAAGTTAAAAAGAAGAGCATTTATTTAAAATAGAAATATTTTCTAACAATATACACTACAGTTCTAAAGTTTGGGGTCAGTACATTTTTATTCTTTCTTTATTTAAAAAGAAATTCAAACTTTTATTCAGCAAGGATGTGTTAAATTGTTAAGAAGTGATAGCAAAGATTTATATTCTTAGAAAACATTTATATTTTGAATAAATTATGTTCTTTTTAACTTTTTATTCATTAAAGAATCCTGAAAAAAATATAGCAGTTTCCAAAAAATATTTGTCAGCACAACATTGATAATTCTTATAAATGAGCATATTAGAATGATGTCTGAAGGATCATGTGACACTGAAGACTGGAGTAATGATGCTGATGGAAATTCAGCTTTGCATCGCATAAATAAATTATATTTTAAAGGATATTAATATAGAAACCATTATTTTATACTGTAATAACAATTTGCAAGATTACAGTTTTTTTTCTGTATTTTTGATCAGATAAATGCAGCTTTGCTGAGCTGTATATGCTATGATAAGAGTAAAGCTGTTTTGTGTGCAGGCTCTGAGAACAGTGCATCAATCCTGTCCTTCATGAGCTCATGGCGTTAAAACAAGCAGAAGAATCCTCGAGCTCCGTCCATCTCGCTCTCTCGAGTCTTTGACACATTTTCGTGCGTATTTAAGCAAAGACAAAAACTCCTGCACGGTCGACATTCCAGCCTGTGAACCGGGAGAGTGCGGAGAATACTGGGCTCTTGGCAGCGTCTTTAGACGACATTAATTTCCACAATAACATTCATTGGCTAATTGTGCGTCTGTGCCGGTGAGTGGCGTGTTTAGCCGCGGGCTTTTTCCCATGCTCTCGTCTCTTTTCTCCTCCTCTCGTGCATTCATCTGTCAGGACTCAAAGCTTTGCTCTTCATGCTAATTGTCCCTCAATAGGACGTCTCCTCCCACTGCCATAAAGCAGCTCACACACACAAACACACACACACACACAAACACACACAGCGGACTCGAGCTCGGAGTCGGTTCGGTCCTCGCGCTCGCTTCAGGAGTCAACCTGCAGCAAACACAAAGCGAGGTCTTTGAGAAAAATGTTTGCACAGAAAAATCCCACACATATTAGACATTAAATATTCAGAGTTACTTTCTGTGACATACAGCAACAAGCTATAGCATATGAATCTTATTATTTTAAAATGAATATTAAAGCATATTATTTTCAATGAAATAAACTGTGATCTACTCGCCTTTGCTTGGATGCAAACAAATTATTCAATTTTTTCACAAAATTTGGTGTTTTTTGTTATCGCTCAATAAAGGTCATTACGAAGGAAACTTGTTTCGGAAACCTTTTTTCTCACAATTTCTCACACGTGAGATTAAAAAGTTGCATGACAAAAAAAATGAGAATTAAGATGTAAACTTAGAATTCCAAGGCAAAAAATAATAATAATAATAATAATTCCAAATCAAAAAATAAGAGTGAGAATTGTGATTTAAACCTAGAATCAAAAGTCATAATTTCAAGAAAAAAAAAATATAAATTTGTAATTTATTTTATCCCATGGTAGAAAAAAAATTCCATACATTTCTCAAAATAATGTAAATAAAGGAAATTGCACACATTTATAATTATTATTATTATTTATTATTATTATTATTTTTTGATAATTTATGTGACAGTGTTTGTAAAGTATCACGGTTATGAAAGAATACAAGTCATATATACAGTAAGTTAAACATGTAATTGTTCCGGATGTGACAGCTTTACTGTGTGTCTATACACATGTATGACGGTGTGTCAGTCTGTAAAACACGTCTCATTCAGTCTCTCCTGACAGCCGTGTGAAGTTAACAACAAACCGTGGCAGTCTGGGTAATAAAAGACTTCAGAAGTGAGAGAATCTTCACTGTAATGGGTTAAACGGGTGAAGAACACTCGTGGACTCTTGTTAACTCTGTTAATTGTGTTCGTATAGACCTCCGCAGGACTCTAGAGAGAGACACACAGCGCTTTTGATCAGACTCTAGAAGAAAAAACACATCCACAACTCAAATGCACCCAATTATTGAGTTATAAATAAAAAAAGATTAATTAGCATCAATTGCTTCCATATTGTTGCTATTTCTGTGTCATTTTCGTTTTTAGAAATGCCGGCGTTCAAGGATCAGAACATTAGCTTCATGTTTGGTTAAATTATGATTGAAATGCTTCATTTTAGGGTGAAATTGCTGTTTAATTAAAATGGGGGATAAATATTTTCTTTCGTGTTTCCATGTCTGGAGGAAGTGTTATTATGGATTATAGACTCTATGTATTTGAGTTAAAAACATCTTAATGCTGGATGTGTTTCAGCTTTTGTCTTCTCCAGATGTTCACTGATGGACTGGAGTGCTGTGGATTACTTGTGGATTATTGTGATGTTTTTATCAGCTGTTTGGACTCTCATTCTGACGGCACCCATTCACTGCAGAGCATCCATTGCTGAGACACTGATGCAGTGCTACATTTCTACAAACCTGATGAAGAAACAAACTCATCCTGATCTCAGATGACCTCAAAATGAGCACATTACCATCATTTTAATTTTTAGGTCAACTATTCTTTTAAAAGAACGTGTGAAGAAAATATTAATCCTCCAAAGAACATTTTCCACTATAAAGAGCCTTGAAAGGGACGTACTTTTAAGAGTGTATGTAAAATGAAGTTAGTTTGACCGTGTGGTCAGATGTTGCTCAACCTGTCCCAGAATTCAACACTCTCCCAGACGTCTCACCCTCCTCGTCACCTTTAACACCTTTAGTTCAACCCCGTCCTTCAGAGATCTCTTCTCCCACACGCTTCAAAAACAAAACTCCGATTTCAGCTTCGTTAAAAAAGGCGAAGAATAACAGGCCTCCTGCTTCGCTCGTCCTGTGGGTTCAGCTTTGTTGTCATTTCATGCCTTAATTCATGTAAGTCCAATTTATAATCAGCAGATCCAGAAAGGAAGGTTATAATAATACGCTGTAACTCTTTTCTCAACTTCCAGTGTTTTCTCTGGTCACTGTTGATGTCACACAGCCATTAAAATGCCAAATATGACTTAATAGTAATTTCCATCTAAAAGCGGAGCAGAAACACTCGGCTGGCAGCGTCTGACCCGAGGACACGCTCTTCCTTTCACAGAAACACTCTCAGAACGGCTAAATTGGGTTTCAGGGACACACAAACAACTTTTTTTTTCTTGCAGTATGTGTGTCAAATCTTCACGCTGAACATTTTTTTTGCAGTGTTTTGTCTTGTTTTCCAGTACAAATATCTACTAATTTACTGGAGATGTATAGATCTTCATAGCTGAAAAAAGAAAAAATATCAATAAGATATTTAGCTAGAAAAGGAAATGGACTTCTTATCTGTGAGGTATTGATTTGATGCATCACTGCGACAGACAGATGAAAACGCTGCTGTCCTGGTTGATGCATTTGAAATAGAATAAAATGTTCAGCATATTTTTTTTTAATAATTTAAATCTTTAAATTAATTATTACATATTATTATTAATAAATGAATAAAATTAAAATTCATAAGCATTAAAGCATTAAAATCTTTTACATCTAAAGATTTTGTCAAACTCTTTCAAATTATTGTTTTGATTATTTGGATGTGTTTTTTGGTCAGAATGCATATTAAAATGTGTGTGTGTGCTAAATAAATTAAATGCAAACTTATTAAACCATATATATATATATATATATATATATATAGATGCATTTTTCAGAAAACAAAACTTTTTCCCTAATATATATATATATATATATATTTATTAGGAAAAAAGTTTTTGTTTTCTGAAAAATGCATCAAAATTAATGCATAAAACAAGAAAAAATATTTGCCAATAGGTTCAGAAAATAATCTTGTTTTTCCTTAGAATTAAGTTTTCTTTTAAGTTATTTTTTCTTACCACTGGCAGATATTTGTTCTTGTTTTAAACATAAACTCACTTTATATTGATTTTTTTATATATTAAGCCATTTTGCATGTCCAGTAAATATATCTTTATTAAAGAATGTTTAGCTACTTGTACCAGAAAACGTAAAAATTATTTTACATCAGAAAATCATTTTTTGCATTTGTGGTGCTACCTGAACCATCAACATCACGCCAGAACTCTGTTGTCTTTAAAACACATTCACAGTCTTAAATAATGCACACTAATATCATTATATTGTAGAAGATTATCATTCGAAGCGTTCTGTTTTTCACTTGAAATCAGTACATGGGCTGGTTTCTGTTGACTTTCAGCTGTTTTTGTTCGGTGTGACTGGCCGATGGATGAACCGAGCGATGCTTCATATTCCGTGTCTCATTCTTCAAGAGATTTCCTGTATTTTCAGGAGGTCAGCAGATGAAGACAGACGCGAGGGCAGAAAAACACTGGGCGGTTAGTGTTGGGGGTATTTGAGCGGTTCTTCTCTCTGGGTTCGGAGGCCACACACTGCGGTCCAAAGCCTTCATCACAGTTCTGGAGCCCGACTCGAGAAGCAGCAGCTGGAAACACTCAGAGATTCACATGACAGTATCCCTCTCTCTCCTGCTCTGTCTGCATCTCTCTCGCTCACACATGCCTTTTTATGAAAGAAACTCAATCTCAGTCTCTGTGTCAGGATCCGGCTTCATCAGACGGTCTTCAGTTTCAGCTTTTCTGATCTGAAACTGCCATCTGAATGACAACGTGAACTCAAGAGCAAACAGCATTCAGAACTCATTTTCAAGTTAAACATAATTATTTAACGAGGATGCATGAGACTTTTTGTGTCTGAGGAATAAATTGAATGTGCATCTAAACGGATGAATAGAAATGAAGAATCAGAGGGATTGATAACATATTCTCTACTATTCTCATTTGAAATGCATTTTAAAAAGTATAAAGCATTAAAACCTTTTCATTTAAAGATTTTGTAATTATAAACTCTTTATCTCGACTTTTTGTTTTGATTCTTTGGATGTGTTTGTTAATGCATAGTTTGGTTATATACAAGGTTAATATTAATCTTATTTTTATTTTTATTGTATATTTTATTTTATTTTCATCTTATGTTTATTTTCTATTTTTTGTTCTTTGTTGTAAATGTTATTGTAATTTTAGCATATTTTATCTTGTACTGTATATTTTTATTGTACTTTTGCTTTTTTATTGAATGTTGTATATATTTTTGTATATATATATTGTATTATATTTTTGTTTTATTCTCATTTTTTTTCTATTGTATATTTTTATTCTTTATTTCTATTATATTTTATTAACATTTTTGTTCTTTATTGTGTATTTTTATTGTATTTTGTTGTATTTTCAGGATGTTTTATTTTCTATCTATCTATCTATCTATCTATCTATCTATTTTTAGAGGAAAATGTTATTTCTGAATGTTCTCAGATTTTTAAATATACCTTTATGTGAACGTTAAAGACAATATTAAAATGTTCCTTTTTATTATTTTGCAAACATCCTGAGAATGTCACTTTTGAATGTTCTCTAAACCTTCTTAGAAAAATTTCCCGCTAAAATGTTTCAGAAAAACGTTCCATAAAAGAAGTATAAATAATGTTTTGAGAATTATATTAAATAACAATTCTATCAACATTACTGGAATGTTTGTTCTTTACTTTAAAAAAAAAAAATGCATAAAACTAGTAAAAGTTAATGTGATGCATATTTGCCATTCATACATCAGTGAAAGATGATGGGCCTCATTCATGAATATTTTATAAACGTGTGTTGTGATCTGACATATTTTAGGATCCAGAAACACGTGAAACTGAACGACAAACCTCTTGTACTTGAACAGAGTCAGTGTGTGTGTGTGTGTGTGTGTGTGTGCTGTCAGAGTGAATCATGTCAGCAGGGAAACAGAAAGACTAAACTGAGGTCAGTCATTTTCTGGAGGAAAAATAAACCCGTTCAAAGGGTCTTTCAGAATATGAAATCTGAACACTGTCATTTTGCTTGAATTGGCCAAAATTCAGTCAGCAGTGAAACATTGAACTGTTTGTAAATTCAGCGTCACTTTTGAACCCCATGTCAAATCCAGTGTGTGAGTTTACTGCGCTCTGCTGTCTCTCTGTCTATCAGACAATCAAAATCTCAGTTGTTTCTCATAGAAATCAGTGTGATTAAATAGGGAGCTTTTATTCTGTCACCTTTGGTTTTCTCAGATGAGGTTCAAATGACAATTAATATTCAATCAAAAAAATCTACCAATCACAAATATCAAAAAATGTAGCATTGCATCAGTGTCTCAGCAATGGATGCTCTGCAGTGAATGGGTGCCGTCAGAATGAGAGTCCAAACAGCTGATAAAAACATCACAATAATCCACAATCTGGTGAGACTCACATGTGTTTGTGGAGGTTTGGACAGCGATCGCCGGATCAGCTGGTTCACTGTGTGGCAGCGTCTGTGCCAGATGTCATGGAAAGCAGGAAGTTTGGGAGCAGCTCTCGTATCCTGTTCCACAATAGCTGGAAGCGTGCATGTCTTTAAATGGGAGAGCAGGAATGAAACACCCTCAGTGCAGCCGAGCAGAACGAGATCACGATAAATGAGCTTCTCTCGGTGTGAACCCGCTGATACAGGAAACAAAAGAAAGAGACACATCACAGCAGTATGAACATTAACAGAATAGAAGTCCATCCATCCACACACACACACACACACTCACACACTCACTCGCACACACACACATGCACACACACTCTCTCTCTCTTAAAAACGCACACACACACTCTCTCTCTCACTCTCTCAAAAACGCACACACACACTCACACACGTGCACACACACTCTCTCTCCATCTCTCTCTCTCTCAAAAATGCACACACACTCACTCGCACACACACACATACACACACTCTCTCTCAAAAACGCACACACACACTCACACACGTGCACACACACTCTCTCTCCATCTCTCTCTCTCTCTCTCTCTCTCAAAAACGCACACACACTCACTCGCACACACACACATACACACACTCTCTCTCAAAAACGCACACACACACACACACACACTCTCTCTCTCAAAAATGCACACACACACTCTCTCTCTCTCAAAAACGTGCAGACACACACACGTGCACACACACACACGCACACATTTTATTATATATTACATATCATTTTATTGTATTTTTAAAACATACCTTATTTTAATTGATCATGTAGTATTTTGTATTTTTATTTATTTTTTATTTTATTAATTTGTATTGTTAATGTCAAATATTTTTTTTATTTTTATTATGTAAGGCACTTTGAAAAGCTTCTTTTAAAAGTTTTAAATAACATTTATTGTTGTTTATAAATTGTATTGTTTGTGTTGCATTTTAAAGGTACTATATAAAAAATTAAGTTTATTATTAATAATTAAATAGTATATTTTACATTTGTTTGTCAGTGGTTTTTGGTGTCCTCACCCTGCTTTTTCAGAGGAGCAGCTTGACTTCATCAGCACTGTCCTGATCCTTCTGTCAATACAGACACAATTAAAACGAAGAAACAAACCTAAAGTTTGGAAGCAGCTTCACCAGCACTGGATTATGAATGAGTTTCGGTTTGAACCCTGAACATGTTGAACAGTAAATAATATCTGTCTGTGTGTGTGTGTGTGTGTGTGTGTGTGTGTGTGTGTGTGTGTGTGTGTGTGTGTGTGTGTGTGTGTGTGTGTGTGTGTGTGTGTGTGTGTGTATGTGTGTGTGTGTGTATGTGTGATGTTGAATTCCTCCCATCATGGGTTTCAGCAGGTCTGAATATTTGTAGATGTGCAGCAGTTCAGGAAGTTCATTTCAAACACACCTGTACAGTGAATATAAATGCATTATGAATATTTACTTTTGCACTGCATTCATGAACATTTATGAACACAAAAATGCAGAGTTTGAAGGAAGGTTTGAAACTGCAGTAAATTTCGAGGTGTCCTGAGGAAAACAGCTGGTAAATCATTTTAGGAGTCATGTGTTTAGATGTTTGCTGTCATAAACAGGCGTAATATCCTCAGGCCTGCAGTAAAGTCTGTCACAGTGGATCTAGGATTTTGGAGAGATTCTGAATGCTGGAGCTCGGACATGTTTCTGACAGGAGTGTAAATCCTGACCGCTCCAGCATGATAAATTACTCATATTTTCATCATCCTGACCTGAATGTATTTTCATGTGTGTGAGTTGTTGTTAAGTGAGTGATAAGTCAATCTAGAAGGGCTTATAATCAGATGGTAAAAGCACTTGACTAATAAGATTCAAAATGAATTACTATGCTAAAACAACTGGACAAGTATATGTTTTGCAACATCAGACGGTGTGAACTAGTGGTTGCCCAGTGTTATCTGCTGGTTGATTTCAATACTAATAATGTATCTATAGACCAATGTGGCCAGTAATACACAGCAATACACATTGTGTAGTGTGTAGTGTGAAGTTTGTAGTGTGTAGTGTGCACTGCATAATGTGTAGTGTGCAGTCTGCAGTATCTAGTGTATAGTTTGCAGTCTGTAGTGTCTAGTGTGTAGTGTTCAGTACATAATGTCTAGTGTTCAGTGTCTAGTGTGTCGTGTTCAGTGTCTAGTGTGTAGTGTGCAGTGTGCAGTGTCTAGTGTGTAGCGTTCAGTGTGTAATGTCTAGTGGGTAGTGTTCAGTACATAATGTCTAGTGTTCAGTGTCTAGTTTGTCGTGTTCAGTGCACTATGTCTAGTGTTCAGTGTCTAGTGTGTAGTGTTCTGTGTGCAGTGTCTAGTGTGTAGTGTGTAGTGTCTAGTGTGTAGTGTGCAGTGTCTAGTGTGTAGTGTTCAGTGTGCAGTGTCTAGTGTGTAGTGTCTAGTGTGTAGTGTGCAGTGTCTAGTGTGTAGTGTTCAGTGTGCAGTGTCTAGTGTTCAGTGTCTAGCGTGTAGTGTACAGTGTGTAGTGTCTAGCGTGTTGTGTGTAGTGTGTAGTGTGTATAGTCTAGTGTGGGTGTATGAAAGGACTCCAGCAGGAACTGTGTGTGTGTGTTTAGTGATAACAGCAGTTGGAGGAGTGACTGTGGTTCAGATTGGATAACTCCAGGTTGAGCAGATGATAAACTCCAGCGGGACGTGTCACATTCCCTCCGGACGCTCTGTGGACCGTTTTTCCATCTGCAGTGAAAACAGAGTGCATGAAATCTTCAAATCCCCCAAACGAGTGCAGATAGTAAGCTGTGGGTGTCTCCGGAGAAAAGAAAAACGACTGGCTCCACAGTGAATCATCTGCCAGAATCACTGCACGTCATGGTTTACAGCCGAAATCTGATGTTTCTGCAGCCGTGGGGATTAGACGCGGCTCTCTAACTCTAGTTATACGAGTCTCTCCTGCCGGCAGGAAATCATGTGGCATTAGGCTGAAAACTGCTTCCTGTGTCACGCTCAGGGAGGACAGGAGAGCTTCATCTGATCATAAAGATCCACTATGACATCAAACCACACGTGATCCGTGTTCAGAGTGTAGAGTTTGTCTGATAAACTCCAGGACAAACACAATGGCTCTCACACAAAACACAGAGACTATAAATACAGCGGTCTGCTCTGGTCAAGGGTGATGTGTTGTGTGTTTGTATCCTGTGGAGGTGAGACTGAGTATTTACTTGCAGGAATATTTCAGCAAACAACGAGTTCTGCTTCTTATGAAACTTCAGTCATCTTCACTGCATATCTGTTGCTGTAATTAAATTGTGTTCAATTAATTTAACTGTATTAAATTTATTGTATTGATTTGATTAAATTGCAAAATCCATACATAGATCTTAGAACGTTCTGATAATGTTCTCCAAACGTTATTCCAGTCACATCAATAGAATATTTATTCAGAGTTTTCTGGTCAATAATGTTGTTCTCAAAACATTAACACAAAAATGTAATTTAACCATTGTTCATGGAGTGTTTTATTTTAGAAACATTTAAGTCATTTGTCCAAAGTTTTTTTTTTAAATGTATTACTTTTTTTTTCAGAACATTCAGAGAACACTCAATGTAACGTTCGCAAAATGACAAAATGAAACATTCGCTTGAAATTCATATAAACAAGAAAAAATGTTTTTTGAAACTTTTTAAAAAAAAAACCTAAATACAGTTGATTTTTTTCTGAAATGTTTTGGTTGGACATTTTAAATGAACATTCGAAACTAATGTTCACGTTTGCAAAATGATAAAATGTTCCCTTAATGTTTGCGTAACCCAAAAAAAAAAAAAAAAAAAAAAACATTCAGAAATAACATTTTCATCCCTACCAAATAGTCCTTAGAACATATTTTTGTTAGCTGAATATTAAAATGTATTAAAATCTGAACAATACAACCCCTTTCTAGGTTGAATTATCACTCACTCAGCAACACACACAGATAAATTCAGGTGAATTTTATGGTGAATATATGAGTAATTTGTCATGCTGGACCGGTCAGGATTTACACAGATTTCAGAAATATATTGTAGGCTATATATAAAGTAAAAGTAAACCTCTGCACACAGTGAATCTGTGCTTATGAAGACGTCACTGTAATATCTCCATCATCACACACCTGTTCACACGACTGCTGCTGATTCAGAGAGAGACTCGTGCTCCAGTAACCGGCTCAGATGGAGATCTCACGCCTTTAAAAAGCACCGTAGCTTTTTACGCTGCGTGTTTATGAGCTCCAGATGACCGCGGCGCTGCTAATCTGAAGAATGATTTTACATGACAAACCCAGCAGCTCTTATGAGCCCCAGTAATGAAGTAAACCCGGAGGAAACCGTGCAGCTCTTTCACTGAGCCACTCACGTTACACACAGCAGACGCACAAAACCATCAGACGTTCACACTGATTCTCTCTCTGCACTCTCTTCAGGGAGTATATCTGCAGGCCCAAACCTGCACACCAGTTGCATTTCAGCTCTTCCAGATCCATCGTGATTAAGATGTTATTTAAAAGTTACAAAAACTTTTCTTACAGGATTCTGTTTTTTCTATTTTCACCCAAAATACAACGTAAGTTGAACGTTATTTAGGAATATTCTAAGAAAAACATTCATGGAAGCTTTTTCATGTATTTGTCAAACATTTTTCCGTTCAAAAGAACTGTTCTCATAATGTTTGCAAAGTGATAAAATGGAATGTTTCCTTAACGTTAATGCATAACCAAAAAAAAAAAAAAAAAACCTTCAGAAAATAATATTTCAGGACAGACTATCACTTTAAATAAAATTTAAATATGTGATCCTGGACCACAAAACCAGTCTTAAGTGTAATTTTTTATTTTTTTTAATTGAGATTTCTACATAATCTGAAAGCTGAATAATTAATCTTTGTGGTGATAGGACAATATTTGTCTGAGATACAACTATTTGAAAATCTGGAATCTGAGGGTGCAAAAAAATTTAATTATTGAGATAATCATCTTTAAAGTTGCTCAAATGAATTTTTAGCAATGCATATTACAAATCAATAATTAAGTTTTGATAGATTTATTGTAGGAAATTTACTAAATATCTTCATGGAACATGATCTTTACTTAATATCCTAATGATTTTTGGCATAAAAGAAAAATCGATAATTGTGACCCATACAATGTATTGTTGTCTATTGCTACAAACATACCTGTGCTACTTATGACTGCTTTTGTGCTCCAGGGTCACATATATATAGGATAAAAGTTGGATTTTTTTTTTTACAGTCTCTAATGTGAAGAAAGTTATGGTTTTGTATTTGTGAGTCAGATTCAAGCCTGCTGGTCAGGTTTCAGAAAAGCAAAATAACTTTTTTTGTGTTCCTGCTGAACCTCCCCTCCCTTTGGCGACCTGAGGCTTCGTTCATCCGAGCGTCTGCGGTGTGTAAGTGTGTGTTCATTAGTGATATCCAGCTCGTTTCCTCGGTCTCACACATGACTGCTCTCGTTGTGGCCAGGCTGTTAATTCCGCTCAGCTGTAGATGAGCGTCCGAAAGCAGGAACAATGTCTAATCTCTGCTCCGTGGCTTTGAACTCGCTCACAAACAAGCTCAAGCGGCCGATTCTCACACTGGAGCGAGAGAGTGAATGCAGAGACAAAGACGTCCAGCAGAGAGCTCGTCAGCCGCGGGACGAGGATTAATTAGCTCAGGTTGTTCAGAGACGGACACAGAAGCCCATCAGGACAGACAGGACATTAACAGACGCTCATTACTATTCCACACGCACACATTCTGCTGTTTACTTTCACAGCTAGTCATTAAAACCTGTTTTTTTACTTCTCTTTTTGTTATATTTCAACCATGGAATAGTTTTAGACTTTGAATTTCATGATTTCTAAGGCCTCTAAATGATCAAAACTCTGCTGTTTAACCTGTTTCTCACTCAATCTCCTCATGTCTTCTGTCTCTGGTTGATAGTTTAGAGTGTTTTATCCAGTCAGAGCTCTTTTAGTGTAAGCTTCAGCTGGAGCTTCTGGTGTCAGATCTTGAGTGATTGTGATCAAGTAAAGGTCAGAATAACTGCAGTAATATCTCCAGATGAACTCTTACTGGACTGAAGCAGCTCAGCTTCACTTGATTCTCCATCAATCATGTTTTAGAGTCTCAAATCTGATCATCAGGATCTTTTGAGGAGCGTTTGTTTCCAGAAGCTTTACTTTCACTGTTCCTCAGCGGAGGAATGATCTTCACAAGCCTCCAGAACATCTCACATCTTCTGAGGAGCCTTTATTTCTTCATCTCTCAATCACTGCATTATATGTTTGGATCATTTACATCTCATCTCACTGAGACACATTACTGGAGATATAGAGCACAGACTCATATTTACATCAGTTTATGTCAGTATCAGACTATATGAGCCATAAAAGGCTGATGAATCAAATATTATACAAAACAAAAAAACACATACGCAAACCTTTTTGCCTAAAGGTTTAATGGACATTTCAAATAATGTAATTTTTCATATGTCAGGCTTTACAGAGGTTATTTTTCTGACCCCATTGGCAGATATTTGTATCATTTTCTCATAAAACATGACTTCTTATCTCATGCCATTTCGCTTCTCCAGTAAATGTGTCTTGATTTAAGGATGTTTTGATATTTGTACTGGGAAAACAAGACAGATATCGTAAGTAAGAACATCAGTATCCAGTGATCCTGAAGACTGTAATCCGTCTTTATTCAGGAATGATAAGCTCTAGATCAGCTCTGACGCACTTGCATGTATTTTTACAGTGAATGAAATCAATCTCTACACAGTTACGGCTCTTGGCAGCTGCTCACCTTCTCATTTGTCCCGGGTTCACTGCACCAGTTCGTCTTTGTTTCGTTTAATTGTCATTCCAGAGAACATTCCCCGCTAACCCGGATTGGTTCAGGATGGTCGACCTGAGAGAGAGAGAGAGAGAGACAGAGAGATTCCAGGCGAGTCTATTATTAGCTCAGCGTTTGAGCACAAAGACCAGGATGTGAGTTAGTTTGGTTTGGTTTAAGGACTGGTGCTGGTCTTAAGAGCCGCTCCTGCAGACAGGAGAAATGATTCATTGATTCTTTGCCATCGCTGCATTCCTGAGCGCTGCGCTCATACTGAGAGAGATTCATTACAAACCCAGAGAAGGCTTTACAGTCACGTCTTTAAACTGCTAGAGAGTCTTTCAGCAGAGTAACTGGCATTTACATATTTAACAAATACTGACTAGTGTTCATTTATTATAGTTGAGATACTAGTTTTTATTATATATGAAAATTGTAATATAAATAAGTTGTTTTTTTAAAGTCTATATATATATATTTATTAGTGTGTGTGTGTGTGTGTGTGTGTGTAATTTCAGTTTTAGTAATTTTTTTCAGTGTTTTTGTCATTTTTGAGTTTTTGTTCTTTGCAAAACAGGTATACATAGTTTGTATTAATTTATATTTCAGTTTTAGTATTAGTTATTTTTAGTAAATCTAGTTAAACATGAAGATATGTTGACTTGGAACCAGATTCAATAAAATATTTAATATACATTAATATAATTTTTATTTTATTTCAGGTAATACTTTTATTTCAGTTGATTTCAGTGCAATACACAATGAAGCTCTATATAAATGCATCATTCATTCGTTCATTAACATTTATTTTATTTCCATTATCAGTTATTTTATATGTTTTTGATTTTAGCTTCAGTTAACTAAACAGAGGAGAATTTGGTCTAGCAATTTTCTCAGAAATTACAAAGAAACAGCAAGTAGCACATTGAATTAGAGAAGCAGAAAAACTGAAATGCTAAACATACTCCAAAAATCTTTTTTTTACAGCTTTGAGAAATCATTTCTTACACTGAAACAGACTCAAGAAATCAGACTGATCTCACTTAGTGTTTTAGATTTAGAAAACATGTAAAAGTGTGATGGTGAGATGTTTAACAGAGCAGCAGATCAAACTAACCAACTTTCCTGAAATAACTGTTAAATGAGAAACGACACAAATGTGACGCCGGAGAAAAGTGAAACGGTTCGGGATGTTTCTGATATTCTGAAATGAGAAACAGAATGTTTAGAGACAGTTTTAACTGTGTGAACAAGCCACCAAAACCACATTCAACTCAGTCTGAAACATCACACCCTGAGCGCTAAAATAAACAGAGACTGGAAAAAACTGATTAGTTTTTCTCAGTTATTGAACATGGCCTCAAACACTCAATCATATTCTCTCATGTTTTGTGGAATAATAAAGAGGAGCGTGACCTGAATATGTGCTGCTTCCCATCGGATTGGCCGGCCGTGAGACTCATCCGACGAGGCTTTGAAGATCATTTCATCCACATACACATGAATATTCAGATTCAGAGCGACAGACAGCCGTGAATCATGAAGCAGAAGCACTGAAACCAGACCAGAACCTTCAGTCAAACAAGACCGACTGATCGAGAAAAGTGGATCAATCTTATGAATACTGTCAAACGTCTGGGTCATGCACCATAAAATCAAAGAAATATGAATAAATTTTGACTTAAAGCCTGCTTTAGCAACATTTATCATCATTTAACACAATTTAAATAAAGTAACTGCACTGTATTCATCCAGTAACTAGTGTGATTTAGTGTTGTGCTGTTTTTCTTTTTTGCTTTGTTATGGATGGATGGATGTGTGGGTGGATGGATGGATGGGTGGGTAGGTGGATGGATGGGTGGGTGGGTGGGTGGGTGGGTGGATGGATGGTGGGTGGGTAGGTGGGTGGGTGGATGTGTGGGTGGATGGCTGGTGGGTGGGTAGGTGGATGGATGGGTGGGTGGGTGGGTGGATGGATGGATGGTGGTAGGTGGGTGGGTGGATGTGTGGGTGGATGGAGGGTGGGTGGGGTAGGTGGATGGATGGGTGGGTGGGTGGGTGGAATGGATGGATGGTGGGTGGGTAGGTGGGTGGGTGGATGTGTGGGTGGATGGATGGTGGGTGGGTAGGTGGATGGAGGGTGGGTAGGTGGATGGATGGGTGGGTGGGTGGGTGGATGGATGGATGGTGGGTGGGTAGGTGGGTGGGTGGATGTGTGGGTGGATGGATGGTGGGTGGTGGGTGGATGGATGGATGGTGGGTGGTGGGTAGGTGGGTGGGTGGATGGGTGGGTGGATGGGTGGGTGGGTGGATGGGTGGGTGGATGTGTGGGTGGATGGATGGTGGGTGGGTGGATGGATGGATGGGGGTGGGATGGTGGATGGATGGGGTGGATGGATGGATGGATGGATGGTGGGTGGATGGATGGATGGATGGATGGTGGGTGGGTGGGTGGATGGATGGATGGTGGGTGGATGGATGGTGGGTGGGTAGGTGGGTGGATGGATGGATGGATGGATGGTGGGTGGATGGATGGATGGGTGAGTGGGTGGGTGGGTGGATGTGTGGGTGGATGGATGGTGGATGGGTAGGTGGATGGGTGGATGGATGAGTGAGTGAGTGAGTGGGTGGGTGGGAGGATGGATGAGTGAGTGAGTGAGTGGGTGGGTGGGAGGATGGATGAGTGAGTGAGTGAGTGGGTGGGTGGGAGGATGGATGGGTGAAAATCATGGTCATTTCAGTAGCTAAAACCGAAGTTAAAATTAAAACCATATAAAACAAAAAAATACTTGAAATAAAATAAATATGTAAAATAAATTGTATTTACTTTTTATTTCAGCTAATTTCTCAATGTAATTTAACTTGATTTACTAAAACTAAAACTGAAAAAATAATTAAAATCGTAGACACATATTTACATAACTACTATAAACTACAAAAACAAAATTAATAAACCTTTAGAATTAAAAGAGAATCTGAAAAAAAAACTGATTCAAAATATGAATAAAAACTATAATCATATCTCAATCAGTTTTTAATAAATGTATAAAATAAAGTATTTATCAATCCAGAATGTGTTTACTGAAATAAACAACACAAGAACACTGCATTTCTGTGGATAAAAAACATCAAAAGTGTGTATTATTATTAATTGAAGTGTTAAATAGCTCTGAGAATGAGATCATAAATCCCACAAGATCAAATTTACAGACGGCAGCGTTCACTGAGTTTTCCTGAAGGAGCAAATTTAGCCTGTTTTCATTTGCTTTAAACATTTAGAGAGTCGCTCTCCACCTAATCACTGACACAACTAACGAGTCCTGCTGAAGCTCGTTAAAATGAGGAACTAATTAATTCGAACAGCTGAGTCTGAGCTATGCTGTGTGTGTGTGTGTGAGAGAGAGAGAGAGAGAGAGAGCATGAGTGTGTAAGAGTGTGTGTGAGAGTGTGAGAGTGTGTAAGAGTGTGTGTATGCATGTGTGTGTGTGTGTGTGTATCATTCTAATATGCTGATTTGCTGCTCAAGAAACATTTGTGATATTTTTGTGGAAATTGTGATACATTTTATTTTTCATGATTTACAGATGAATAGAAAGTTCAAAGAACAGCATTTACTTGAAATAGAAATCATTTGTTACATTAGAAATGTCTTTACTGTCACTTTTGATCATTTTTTTTCAAAAGCTTTGAATTGTAGTGTCACACTTTTTTACAAAAATATGAAGTTTTCAACATTAATAATAATCAGAAATGTTTCTTGAGCAGCAAATCATCATATTAGAATGATTTCTGAAGATCATGTGACACTGAAGACTGGAGTAATGATGCTGAAAATACAGCTGCACATCACAGAAATAAATTACAGTTTAACAGAGATTCACATAGAAAACAGCTGTTTTATATTATAATAATATTTCATAATTTTTACTGTATTTTTGATCAAATAAATGCAGCCTCGATGAACAGAAGAGACTTCTGTCAAGAACATCAGTTATTCCAAACTTTTGACCAGTAGCATATATATATACACACACACATCTCTCTCTCTCTGGTCTCGTGTTTCTATAAATGTGACACCCTCAAAAAGCAGTGGCGTCTCAAAATACGGGCCGTCCCGCTTCACAGCCTTCAACAGATCACCAAACACCTTCTATTTAAAATCTTCATGCTGAAAAGCATCTTGCAGCTTCATTCAGAGCGAGTCTGGTTTCGCACAACTGTTGAATTGTCTTTTTTAACAGGTGTAAAGCTCACAGCCGTCCCAGTAAATATAGAGGCTGCTCTGTGGTGAAAACAACTGAGCTCCAGAAATAACGTTTAACCATCACGACGGCCATGAAGATCAGAACCAGACAGACACGCGCTGCATTAGTGCTGCGGGAAACATAACACTGACTGCAAGAACAGCAATACAACACGCTTAAAAAAGACAAACAACAAGATCCAAATGAAAACCTTCACGTCTCTGTGGGTTATCTGATCATGAGCTGCTCTAATACGTCCTTCACAGTCCTGCCCTGAGGAGACATGTGGCCCTCAAGGCAAAAAAAAAAAAAAAAACATGGTTACTACACTTTTAGTAAAACCACGGTTATCTTAGGGATTTGTATTTATGTATGCTTTCTTTCTTTTTCCTTTGTTTTGTTTTTATAACTGACGGGCTTATTAGTTTGATGTTATGTAGGCCTACTGTTTAATAATAATGAAAAAGAAAACAGAAAAAATGATTCACGATACATGCACAGAAGTCCCGATCTGAATCAAATGATTCGTGATCCGAAGTGCCGATCTGAATCAATTGATTCGCGCTCCGAAGTCCCGATCTGAATCAAATGATTCGTGATCCGAAGTGCCGATCTGAATCAAATGATTCGCGCTCCGAAGTGCCGATCTGAATCAAATGATTCGTGATCGCCACTGTTGTGTACTGTTTAATAATAATGAAAAAGAAATCAGAAAAAAATGATTCACGATACATGCACAGAAGTCCTGATCTGAATCAAATGATTCGCGCTCCGAAGTCCCGATCTGAATCAAATGATTCGTAATCCGAAGTCCCGATCTGAATCAAATGATTCGTGATCCGAAGTCCCGATCTGAATCAAATGATTCGCGCTCCGAAGTCCCGATCT
>JANHFF010000442.1:142500-147500 GCA_024542945.1 allo-octoploid hybrid of Carassius auratus x Cyprinus carpio
TAGATCACAGTGCTCGCAACGCCAAAGGTTATGGGTTCGATTCCCGGGGAGTGTATGTTGAAAGTCACTGTTGAATGTTTGTTGAATGCAACAAACACTGATTCATCTTTGTCACCTCCTGCTTCACTGACTCCATGCACATCCTCAGGAGCTGCTGGTCACGGCTCAGTCATGTGTGGAGGAGCTCAGAGTCTAACTGACTGATTGATTTAGCAGAAACATCAGCCCGTGGTTCCTGTCGAGCACAGATGGACTGACAGATGGACGGAGGTGCTGTGAAGAAGCCTGAGGCCGGCCGTCACACACCGCTGGAGAACAAAACTACACAATCTTAGAGAAAATACAACTACAGATGACCTGAACCTGACAGAAGCACAACCTTACTGCAGTGAAATACATCGCATGTCTAGTTTCCATGCATTTGGATTGCACAGTTTTAACATGATCTAATAAACTAAGTGTGCTGCATATTTGTCAGTCATGCATAAATCAAAGAGCTCAGATTTCTGTAATAGTACTAATATACTCATGTGTTTTAATGCACAATAACCAGGTTTGTATATTTATTGTCAATAAATCCCATTTGTTTTTAAGTGAATATTTGACCCATGTTTTTAAAACTAAACTAAAATAAAATTGGACTTTTCTTCGGCACGCAGCGGATATGAAATTTGCTTCGTATATAATGTTAACTTATTTATTTATTTTAATGTGATGCTTTTTATCTTTTTAGTTTTAGTTAACTATAATAACCCTGGCCTAAAATGAACTTTGACTAAAGTGGATCCAAAACATGTGGATGAACATCTGGACAGAGAGAACAAATATAATGAGTGTAATTTCCCTGAATGAATTATGATTATGATGATCTATACTCATATTTGTATCTGATCCAACAATAGCAACGAGAGTTTGTCTGTGCAAAACTCACCCGTATGTGACGCTCACATCAGTCAGGAACAAACTTTTGGATGAGCAAACAGTATCAGAAATATGCAAGACATAATATGTTCAAATTTAAGAATTAAAATTGAGAATGGAATTAAAGTTTTGCTAACTTGAGCCAATAGCACTAATATCATGTCTGCTGTGTTTAGGGTCATGAAACACGTGTGAGTTTTCAATCCTGAACCTCTGTGTTTAAAACTATCATCCTACACTCTGACACGCTCAAGAAAATCACTGCAATAAGCAGCAGAATAATTATTGATATTCTAACACCACTGCAATGTTATTTTAGTATCAGTGAGATAATATTATACTTTTAGTGACAATTTACATTTTTATAGTTTTATTGAATTTTTATTTTTTTATTTTTACATTTTCTGTTTTCATTTTTATTTTAGTTAAATTTTTAATAATTTTGTTTTTGTCTTTTTTTGTGCGTATATTTTTTAATATATTTTTGTTTTATTTTAGTTTTAATTATTTTAGCACATCCAGGTTAACCTTTATTTGTTGTCCATAACACGCGTGAACATAAACCACATTTGAATAAAAAAAATTATGAATAAAGCCTGACTGTAGGCTACTGTAAGACTGGAAATTTATTTTCTTGCTTGAAACTTAATATATTTTTAATTGCAAAAATATATATTTTATTGAACTTCACTGTTTACAACATATATTTAAAATATAGTTTAAGATCATGAACATAATTAAAACTATTATAAAATAGTTGTTTTATATTATATTATATTTTTGTCCTTACAATAATCATGAAGAATAAGATCATGAACATAATTAAAACTATTATAAAATAGTTGTTTTATATTATATTATATTATATTATATTATATTATATTTTTGTCATTACAATAATCATGAAGAATAAGATCATAAACAAAACTAAAACTTAATTACATAATTAAATTATAAAATAATTGTTTTATATTATATTATATTTTGTCATTACTTGTCATGAAGAATAAAATCATGAAGAATAAAATCATGAAAAAAACAATTTTAATTTCATTTAATCATTAACACATGTTATCATATTGGTATTAATGCACTTATAAGAATTTATTAAAAATAAGTATTTTTATATATTTAGCTGATTCCAAACATACTGTATATATCTGAGCTGTAATATTATCGACTTTTGCAGCTAGATGAAATTTTGGATAAAGGTTACTGATATTGTGGTTTCTTTGTGTGTATATAAAGTGAAAATAAGAGGATTCAGCTGGATTCCTCTTTAAACAGGTCATGCATGAGTTCATAAATTAGACATGGACTGTTTCGGCCGTTTTGATTGGCCACGGCCGTCCATCAATCACTGACAAACACAATAAGAGGAAAGGAAAGAAACGAGCAAAGAAAGGAAGGATCTTGACCTCAGCAACATCTTGTTTCTGAGAACTGAGTGATTTTCATCTTGTTTGCTTCCCTAAATGCTTCTCGAATGTCTGTATTCTGGAGCAAAGCCTCTATACGCTGGGTCAGCGGTGTGTGTGTGTGTGTGTGGTTACATCACGGCTCAAGCATCGCAGTGATTCATGGCTCAGCTCTCTCTGGTGATGTCAGCCTCTCTCTTGTACTTTGCTGTGGTTTGAAAAGCTCAGTCTGAGCAGCAAACGCAGCGAAATCTGTTTCCAGTCACCAGAATCAGTAGCTTCACATTTATAAAGTTAATCTTCATCCTCCGTCTCCGGATCCAGAAGAGCGTGTGTTCGGTGTGTTTTTGAGCAGATGAAGCGTGTGTGAGTTTCTGCTGAGTTCAGCAGGTTTGATGTGATTCTGAACAATAGCACTGAGAACATTACAGCGCTTTATTTACGATGCCTGCTAGAAAGCCTAAAATATGATCTTCCACACAAAACACAGGGAAGTTATTCATCCTCAGTGAGTTTTTCTGCACGTTTGTGAGCTTTCAGATGGAGAGGAGTGATTTTTTATTATTATTATTGAAAGTTTTATTTAAATTGGACTTGATACAAGATACATTTACTTATTTACTGCACAGAGACTTTACTGAAACATTAAGTGAGTTTCTGCTTAAAACAAGAACAAATATCTGTCAGTGTGGCACGGTTATTATCGTTAACTAAAACTAAAATCAAAACCATAAAGAAAAACCTTTCATTACTTGATATAAAATAAGCATTAACTCCAATAAAAAGAATTTCAGATTGTATTTCAGCTAGCTGACATTTAGCTTTCTTCAACTGTCACATATGTGAATACATTTTCTTGGATTGAAATATATGGAGGGCAAAATATATTTTTAAATTCTTAAAAAAAACTTATTTAAATATTTCAAATACATTTTCAAAAATATAAAAAATATATATACTGGTCAAAAATTTATGTATGTAAATATATTTTGAAACATTTTAGCAAATATATATTTTTGACCTTTTTGTATATAATATAATATAATATATAATTATGTTCATGATCTTGTTCTGAATGATTAATTAGTGTGCATTATAATATAATATAATATAATATAACATGCTTTGTGTAGATCGGCTGGTATCCAGCAGGTTTGGGGTTTTTAGACTATATCTAGTGAATGTTTCTGGGAAACAGAGTTTTTCGCTGTGAAACGGCTCTGGCTTCAGTCTGAAGGTATTCAGGTATTCAGACGTTACAGATGAGCTGTTAAAGCTGTTTTATGAATAAAACACACGCATGACAAGCGTGATGTAGTTTCCTATAGTCTGTTCAGAAGGCAGTATAAACGTCTGATTGATTTGCTGAATGTACAGTAAAGGCCAGCGATCTCAGTTTATAAGAGTAAATCCTCCGCTCTCACAGAGCTGGAAGAGAACGAATGCATGAATCTACTGAAGGTCATTCAAACGCAGTGCTTGCTTTATTCCTGTGTGGGAATGATGTTGACCTTTGACCTCTGATGGACGCATCATGTAGCTGTCAGTCACAGAGAAACTCTTCCCGTCCTTCTGTGATCTTCAGATGAATGGTTTCCGGAGATCAGAGAACCGTGTCACTGTCATCACACAAATGCTTCCAGGAATGGCTTGTTTAATTGCTGGTGCAGTTGGACTCGGTCTCAGCTGTGAGGTAATGAAGAAAGATTCAAGCCAAAGCGCTCGACTGCAAACATACGACTCAGACATGTATTTCAGACACACTCAGAACAGTTCACAGAAGTGTCACTCTATACATGCTGAAAGTGACAAAAGTATCAAAATACGCCCTTAATTTGAATTTGTTTATTATGTTATTTTGCATATAAGTTCAACAGTCAAGAATGTTAATAAGTAAAGGGTGTTTTTCATAAAACATGTTTTAGAAATATTATATAGCAAGTTATGTTAGATGATCAAGTTATTCAGCAAATGACATTTTATCATCTTGCAAACATTTTGGAAATGTTACTTTTGAATGTTTTATGAACATTCTGAAACAATTAGATACATTTAAAATCCAAATCCAAAGAGATATTCTTTATAAAAGTTAAGACTTGTCCACGCCCTCCTAAAACGGCTCGTTCTAACACACAAGATTTGCATAACGATGCCCAGATGTTCACACAAAGAAAGAAGGCGTATCTTTTATTTTTGTTGTAGTATTGTTGTTGCAGCCACCATCATGTCGTATAGATGCTGTGTGTTTCACTGTGAAAGAGTAACTACTTTGTTTGTCCTTCCAAAAGAGGACGACATCCGCTTCGTCATGCCTGGGGCTGATCCGTGCTGGTCGCTGAGGAAATACATCAACTTTGCAGTGGATCGCCGGATCGGCTTTCACCGTGGATGAAGCAGCGTCCAGCCCGGGGTCGTCACATGTGTCCTTCGTTGAATCCGCCGACCTCCGCTCACTCAGCCCGCCATCCGTTCCTTATTTCCAACTTTGCAAGGACAGTCTGGCGCTTCTGACTCACAGCCTGTAAGTACGTTTTTTATATTTAAATAATTTGCCAATTATGATACAAACACATGTTTTGAGTAGTGTAGAGTAGCGCTTGTTGTATGTCGTTTCTCCAGACATGATTTTATGTTTACGCAGCGCGATACGCAATGCAACAT
>JANHFF010000442.1:150000-217500 GCA_024542945.1 allo-octoploid hybrid of Carassius auratus x Cyprinus carpio
AAACACATTTGCTTTTAGTTTCTCATTACTGTAATACATTATGTACATATATTTATAAATTATAAATATCTATATATATAATATAGTATCATATAATATAATATAATACATTTTAACTCTAGCATTAAGTAAATGTGCACTAAACTAATTGGTGTAGGTTTTATTTTTTAACAAATTTCACAATAATTAAAGGAACGGTAAGTAACACATTTAATTAAACGTGAAATCTTAACAAATAAATAAAATAAAATAAAATAAAATAAATACATTTGAATACCAAACATTTATGTGTAATTATTAATAGTTTTATTGTTTTATAATTTATAATAATTAAAAATAATAATTTATAATTTTATATTTTCTGTTCTGTTTAAATTTTGTGATTTTTTTTTTGTTTTTTTGTTTTTTTAATGTCTATATAATTTTTATAAGTTTTATTTAGTTTCAGTTATTTAATAGAAGTTAAATTAAACTCAGAAATGTTTATGCCAACTAGTTTAATTAAAATTATATATATATATATATATATATATATATATATATATATATATATATATATATATATATATATATAAAACGTATTTTAATTCTTTCAATTCTATTTCAGTTGACATTTATTTTAGTTTGAGTAAAAAAGTTTTTTTATGGTTTTGGTTTTATTTACCTATTATAACTCTGGTAATGAATGTAACTGCATTACACTAATGAGAACAGGATGTTACAATGCAAATAAAATATAATTTCTTATTTCTCTGTAGATTTTGAGGTGAAATATGAGCTGGACGTGTTCTCAGAGGTTTCATGAGATCGAAACCAACAGTTTTCCTGCCGACTGGACGTTTTCTCTCATGTCAGGAATGAAACTTACAAGCTCAAGTGTTTCCTCAAGTTTGCTAAACTTTCTTCTATTCCTCCTTTGAGAAGTTCTCCAGGTGGCTTTTGTCCCGTTTACCGTCTGTTTGGCTCCGATACGGATGCATCTACACATTACAGACTCTCTGAGCTCTTCAGAAGACTTTGATTTCACAGTGTGGCAGTCTGTCTGAAGTCTGTGTGGGTTTATGTTAAGCAGCTTATGGACCTTCTCAGAAGTTTAGGAAAGAATCGATCCGCTCTCTGCTGTCTATCATTTAATAGTCAAATCCATTCAATATCCGACCTGATGTCCTATAGGGTGCAGATAAGGCTTAACTCAACCAGAAATGTCCAATAAAGAGATTTAACTGAAGTGAAATTGAGCTGCTTCTCAAACCGCTGGAGAAACTGCAGTAAAGTGTTCAATGAGTCGACTGACTCCTACAGTAGTTACATACAAACTATTCTTGTGCTAGTTTTCTCTTTACGTTTTCTTTTTTTGAAATATCAGATCATAATTAATTATTATCAACAGAGTTAGTCATCTGTCACAAGAACATGAGGAAATCCTTAGATCTTAGACTTGTTTTCTCTTAAAACGAGACCAAAAATCCTCCAGCAGTGTCAGAAAAATCAACTTCGTTCAAAGGGAAAGCAAACTTATTTTTCTGAACACACTGGCAGATATTTGTCATTGTTTTAAGCAAAAACAGATGCATTTTAATTAACTAATGTCAGCAAAGACTAATAAATACTGTAACAAATGTATCAACTAAAGGGTTCTTTTTGTAAAGTGATACCTAATATGTATTAAAGAACAACTGAAAGTATTACACCAATTACAACAAATAAAAAAATAAGAAAATGCAAGTGGTTCATTTACATGAACTGTTCAAATGTTACACAAATTATGTCATACTAAAAAGTGACATGTTAGTACCGTTCCTACTGTTACACTGCATAATTGATTTTCTAAATTTATATTTTAGTCTTGTTTTCCAGTACAAATATCTAAACGTTCTTAAATCAAGATCATCAAGATTTACTTAAGGAACAAAATGACTTAGGATATAAAGTCTTGTTTTCTGAAAAAATGCATCAAAATGAATTGACTTTGTGCTTAAAGATCATCAAATATCTGCTAGTTGGGCCACTGACAGATATTTGTTCTTGTTTTAAGCATAAACCCACTTTATTTGAGTATTTGTTTCAGGGAACAAGACTTTATGCCCCAAGGAATTTTGCTTCTCATGTAAATACGGCGTAAGAAGTATTTCTTTGCATAGCTCCTCCAACATGTTTCCACGAGAGAGTTTTGCTGAATCTCTCAGTTTCTGTTTGTGAGTGCGAACACAATCTCTGGATCACAGACTAATAATCCACACGGGATTGTCAACGGAAAGGAAAATAACGGATCAGCAGAGCTGCATTTGTAATTATGAATCCAGCAGATCGCTCCTGATGTCTCATATTCATACCTGGGTTTCTGCAGCTACATAAAAACCCCTACATTTGATCAAATTTGAGGCCAAAAAAAGTCTTAAGCAGTATAACAAACATCTTAATGATCATTTTAAGTGGTCTCAAATTTGAGCATGGAAAAACTGAATCATTGGTTTGGCACGTCATATTTATGAGACGAAAAATCTAAAGATTTTAAAAGTTATTATTATGATATTTTAAGTGGTAATCCAAATTATGTCCAAATTATGAAGTAAATAGTCATAATTATGATTAAAAAAAGGCAAAACCATGACGTTAAAAGTCATAAATTCTGACATACTAAGTCATAATTATGAAATAAAAAATCTAAATTGACATAAATCATAATTATCAGACAAAGAGTCGAAATGATGCCTTTACAAGTCGAAATTATAACTTACTAAAGTCATATTATGAGACTTACAAATTTCAAAATAATGTTGTTTTTAAATATATTTATATAACATAATTTGACTTCTTATCTCATAATTATGACTTACATTTTTTCTCGATTGCTTAAACACTATAAGCAGGCTTTTGAGCTAAAATTTCAAGACCATAACGCCATTTTTCAGAAAGCACACACATTTTGCTGAACTATAAACACTATTCTCCTGCTTTAACACATGAGTCAGATTTGGTGAGCCCTTACTGCAAAACTCTACACACAAATCCCTACATTTCTCAGTGCTTACACCATGTGGTCATTTAGAAAGCACTTGCATTCAATATTGTTCACTCAAGTCAGCACACACATACCCACGTGGAAACACTAAGAGTCAAAACTGATCACACACCAAATCAGAACCTTCAATAGATAGATAATAGATTCAGTTCATTCAGTTTTGGAACAATGGATCCAGAGAGACGTGATTGAAAAGGTCGAGGACACCAGAGAGGAGGAAGAGGATGAGCAAGAGCAGTAAGGAGTGGAGGAAGAGGACGAGGACGAGGATGAGGGGCAAGGAGACAAGGAGTCTCAGATGAAATTTGTGCTACTAGTTGACCATGTCCTTGTCCATGGTATGACTATGAGCGAGGCTGGGCAATGAGTTCAGCCAAACTTAAGTTGCTTCACCGTCACCTCGATCATAAGAACATTCAGGGAGGTGTACCTCAGTGTACTCTACTGTAACTTTTGAGAGCTGTACTCTGTTACAACACATGCATCAAATTCCCTTACATACAGATAGAGTTTCTGTCTGCTTCCATTTTGTAAAAAGTACTTTTGTAAAATCAGTTCTTCTATTTGTGTAGGACACAGAGACGATGGAATGGAAGAAGCCTGACTAGACATCACAGGTGATGTGTGACAGATCCCCCCCCCCCCGCTGCCTGGCTCGGGCCAGTATAGCCTGTGATGTCTGTCCCAGACCAAAGATGTGATGCTGGGGCAGAATATTTTTGTTGTTGTTTGGTGTATTGTACTGTACAGTACATTAAGGAATAGAAAATGTGCAAATGTATACACGTGTTCATCATGTGAATGTTCCTTGAGGAGGAGAACCACAAGCAACAACTTATTACTGGTTTTTGTTTTTTGTAGTATTGTTTTGAATTTATCTCACCAGTGTGTAAGACTATGTTGTAGTGTGTGTGTTTTTGAGGGCTTGTGTGTGATGTCTGAGGGCAAAGTTTGGTTTTTCAGTAAGAGTGAATGGTTTTGAGTGTAGAGCTTCATTTTGACCTGAAAATAGGATGTTTGGGTAATTGGGTGAGACGTTATGGATTTGTGTTTACTGTTTTGAGAATATGAGGCATAGTTTCAAGAAATGTGTTTAATCGAGAAAAACTGTAATATATCATAATTTAGACTTTTATCTCATAATTTCAGCTTTTTATGTCATCATTTTGAATTGATCTCATAATTATGACTTAGTATGTCATAATTTCTGATTTATCTCATAATGTCAAATTACATTTATTTAAACTTTTTCATCTTATAATTATGACTTGGTATGCCATAATTTCTACATTTTATCTCATAATTTCGACTTTTGTCAATTTTGACTATCTCATGACTTGTGTCATAATTTCAACTTTTTATCTCATAATTATGACTTAGTATGTCATAATTTCTGTTTTATCTCATAATTTTGACTATCTCATGATGTGTCATAATTTCAACTTTTTATCTCATAATTATGACTTAGTATGTCATAATTTCTGTTTTATCTCATAATTTTGACTATCTCGTGATGTGTCATAATTTCAACTTTTTATCTCATAATTATGACTTAGTATGTCATAATTTCTGTTTTATCTCATAATTTTGACTATCTCGTGATGTGTCATAATTTCAACTTTTTATCTCATAATTATGACTTAGTATATCATGATTTATGTTTTATCTCATAATTTTGACTATCTCATGATGTGTCATAATTTCAACTTTTTATCTCATAATTATGACCTAGTATGTCATAATTTCTGTTTTATCGCATAATTTTAATTTTTGTCATAACTTCAACTTTTCATCTCATTATTATGACTTACCACAGCATGATTTTGGGGAAATGGGCTATAGATATGTGATTATTAAACTTTAAAAGGTGATGATTCCATTAAATAAATTAGCGCTGCACGCTTCAAAGTCAAGTTACAAGCATCACTGTTTCAGAGTTGTTCACATTCGGTGAATGCTACACATTTATACCTGACCACTGCTTATGATGCACCGCTGATGAATTGACAATGTTTTCATTATGGCTTTTGTATTTTAACATGTTGTATATGGTTGTAAGATGTACATTTTATGTCTCATCTCTTCGAATGAGCAGCTGGAAGTAGTAAAGCATAGACATTTCAGTGTTTCAGTGTTAATTTAGTAAAAATGAGTTTGTTCTGTCACCTCGTGTGGTATTAATTTTATTGTGCAGTCTTAAAAAGTCTTAGACAGCTTTCTCATGTCTCGTTTGGCCCTAATTCACATGAGAGTGTTACATTTTACAGCCTACATTACCCAGAATGCCCTCCTCACGCTTCAGCTCCCCACAGCCGACACACAGGCACTGAGTCATAATTTTCCACAGATATGCTTCAGTTCCACATGTGAAATCTGTGCTGGAATCCCTCAGGTGGGTCTCAATCAGCTAATAAACATGATTACATAATGGCAAATGATTAGTGGAAATCATTACGGTGCGTCACATGATTTGAGCCGGTCGGATGGACACGCATGAGTGAGATTAAAAAGAGGAATTAAGTCATTTCTGCAAATGCGCTTGACTTTACAGCTGAACTTTGACCCCTCCTGGACTCCCACTGTGACTTCCTGTTCCTGAGGAAAACCTTCTTAAAGGAGCCGCTGACGATTCTTAGCAATACATAAAAACTAACTGGTCTATCTATACATCTGTAATACATTTAGAAGGAAACTTTGTTTTCAAGTGAGTTTAAGCTTAAAACAAATGAGTTTGACAGACAGCAGCTTCACAGATGAGACAGCGATTCACGGGCCAGTGGTGAAGAACTCGCTCAGATGAACGACGTGAACCAGAGCTTCACACAGAAAGAGCTGGAGTCAGTGAAGGCCTTTGATTTCACGATGGATTCAACAGAGCTGCTCTCACACACTTACTACAGGCACATCTGATCAAATATTAATTTGTTTTAAACCGCACATCTTTCATGAGAAATGTCAGAAAGACTTCAAAGCTCTGAGAGTCTCGTAGAGTCTCTAAAAACATGCAATGTTATGATCGATTAAACAGATAAAAGTGAAGGACAGAAGACAAATAGGGGAATCATTCTTCTTTAACCCTCATCATGTATTCAGGTCAAAAATGCATAGTTTTTAGTAAGGGAACAAAACTTTACAAATGCTTTAAAACACTCCAAAAAAACTTTTATTTTTAAATATATATATATATTTTTAAGTGATATAACCATTAAAATATATTTGTGTTCAGGTCATTTTGACCCAGCTATGTAAATATGAATACACACACACACACCACAAACATAGTCACAGACACACACACACACTACTGTTACACAGCTGGAGAATTTATAAAATAAAATATAAATTTATGACATGCCATGGCATATAAACTATATAATATATATATATAGTGTTCATTTAACAATTTATAATAATATTATGACAAAATTTTGTCAATAAGCAAAACAATTTTAGAAATAATGTTTGCATTGCATTTTGCAGTTGAATTTGCATCAAATATCTATTTTAAAAATATAATAAAATATTGATTTTATTATAACTTTATAATATATAATATTAACTTTTAAACTGCCTCCTTTTTAACCATATATATATAGAGCTGCAATACTAGCAGTGTTTTTTATTCAAGAAAATATATACAATATTTGAAAATAATAATCTGTGAATGGCGCACTTAGCATGTTGACGGCTCTGTTGATTACGTGAGGTGATGTGGTTTTGAGGGAGAGTCGTGTTGACAGACTGAACACCTGGAGAAATACTCCACAACCATCATCTGAACAGGTGCTTTGAGCTCCAGGACGCTTCAAATGAAAACATCTCGGTGCGACTCACAAAACACGTGATCAAGCTCACCCTAAACCGTCCCCTCAGGGATTCATGCGCCTCCTTACTGGTCAGAGGAACATAAAGCTTTCAAGCAGCAGGAATGTAATATTTATCTCCAGCTACAAGAGTGAGATATCCGTCATCCGACACGACGCAGAAGAGCACGATGAAAGAGACCTTTATCTGAGTGAATGCCTTCAGAGGCTGGAGATCTTCTTTACTGCAGATTTACTGCCGTCTGTAACGCATGCATCATCATAACATGACTTCAGATGCGCCATACGTGCAACACACTCACTTTACTGTAATAGTGTGTGTGTGTGAATTAGAGGTAAAGGAGGCTCCTCGTCTCACATATGGAAGAGATTTTTCAGCAGCTGCAGTCAATCTGAGCTTTGCTGAAAGAGACACTCTGAAATGAATTCTAAATGAACACGGAGCTCTTTAACAGCGCTGATGACCACAGTACAAAACATGGCGTCTGTTTGCCTGCACAAACACAATCGTTCTATCTGGATGTGTTCAAGATTAGTTTTCTAATCAGGTTCATTGACATGATTGAGCGGGATTTGAGAACCGCTTTCTTTCAGTATGAGAACATGTTCACGTCCTGCTCTAGTGTGCAGATGAATTGGTTCTGCTTTGTAAGAATGAAGGATTGATGTAGTTTAAGGACACAAATAAATGAAAGCACCACAGATCCTCAGTCTGTCCTTGAGCTGTGCTGACAGATGAATTATGGTCCATTGTTTGAACACGTCGAGCAGCAGATGCTGAAGTCATGCAGAGATTCATCAGTGCTGTTGAACAAACATTTTTGCAGCGCTCGAGACTATTTGTCTTCCAGAGACACTCACAACTCACTCGTGTTTTTAGGTTTATGGTGAGACGATTAGCTAAACCCCAGCAGACAGAGAGGAAAACTTCATTTAAACTAGCGTTTAAATGACAAATACGTCATGACATACCATGAATAATTAGAGAGCGATCGACAGACAGAGATGGTTCAATCATGAACAATTCAAATCATGTTGTCTGCAGTTCAACCAAAGGAGTTTTTAGTAGATGACAAGATAGATGGAAGGAAAGGAAGAATGTATGTATGGATGGATGGATGGATGTTGGATAGATGGATGGATGGTGGATGAATAGATGGATGAATGGATGGTGGATAAATGGATGGTGGATGAATGGATGGATGGATGTTGGATAGATGAACAACTGGATGAATGGATGTATGGATGATGGATGGATGGATGGATGGATCAATGGATGGATGGATGGATGGATCAATGGATGGATGGATGGATGGTGGATGGATAGATGGGTGGATGGATGGTGGATGGATAGATGGATGGACAGATGGATGGATGGACGGATGGTGGATGGGGGATGGATGGATGGATGAATGTTGGATAGATGAACAACTGGATGGATGGATCAATGGATGGTGGATGGATGGATGGTGGATGGATGGGGGATGGATGGATGGATGGATGGGGGATGGATGGATGGATGGATGGGGGGGATGGATGATGGATGGATGGATGGATGGATGGATGGATGGTGGATGGATGGATGGTTGGATGGTTGGTGGATGGATGGATGGATGGATGGTGGATGAATGGATGGTGGATGGATGGATGGATGATGGATGGATGGATGGTTGGTGGATGGATGATGGATGGTGGATGGATGGATGGATGGTTGGATGGTTGCTGGATGGATGATGGATGGATGGTTGGATGGTTGGATGGTTGGTTGGTTGGTGGATGGATGGATGGATGGATGGATGGATGGATGGTTGGATGGTTGGTGGATGGATGGATGGATGGTGGATGAATGAGTGGATGGATGGTGGATGAATGGATGGTGGATGGATGGTTGGATGGATGGATGGTGGAGGTATGGATGGATGGATGGATGGTGGAGGTATGGATGGATGGATGGATGGTGGAGGAATGGATGGATGGATGGATGGATGGTGGAGGTATGGATGGTGGAGGAATGGATGGTGGAGGTATGGATGGATGGATGAATGGGTGGACAGATGGAGGTATGGATGGATGGATGGATGGAGAGAATTTCAAGGTGGATGGATATATGTTGGTCAGAAGGATGGACAGATTGAGTGTAGCATTGTAAGCAGATGTTGGTAAGTGCAGCTCTGTCCTGTAATGAGCTCAACACACTGAAGCAGGATCAGCTGCTGCTGTTTCTCAGAGAGTCAGAGATCCACTCGCGGGTCACGACCTGCTGCTCAGAAACACTCCCTTCCAAATCTCCTGCGGTGTGTTTCGCCCTCAGACGCCGCACGCAAATCTTGCTAAAGCGGCCCATGAGAGCATCTGAGCCGTTATTTAAGAGCTGCTCCTCTTCTGCTGGACGTGAGCGATGATCTCTCCATCCCACATCAGGCCTACAGCAGACATATAACTCACGCACATCCCACCGCAGCTCACTCCCATTAACCTGCGCAAGTCCACAGCGTCACAAACCAGAGAGAAGGCAGGAAATTCCTGAGCAGAAGCACTTCATGAAGAAGAGGAACGTCATTAACGGAACACACACAGCAGTTTGTTCATAATCTACGGCTGAAGCTGTGTGCACACGTCCGGATGTGTTAACCAGTGTTATTGATACACTATTTTGAATTGACTTTTATTTTTATACTATCAGTCTTCATTTTTAAGTACATTTTTAGTAATTGTATGTGTTTTTGTCATTTTCATGTATGTGTTTATTTATTTATTTTAGTTTAACTACGCAGGTCTAACAAATTTTATTTCAGTTTTGGTTTTTGGTAAATATTATGGTTAGGTTTTTGGCAATTTTTTTTATATTTATATTTTATTTTTGTTATGTTTTATTTCAGCTTTCAATTGGCAAAAATGTTTTTACAGTCTGTCAACGATAATATCCCTAAGCAGACAAAACATTTAAAGTCACCATGAAATGACTTTGCAGCCCATTGTATTTGCATTATGTTGATTATTTTTTAATATAACATGGTTTTGGATCTTTCTAACTATCTATAAACCTTTAAAAAAGTCTTTGTCAAGCCAGTGTTTAAAGGGGTCATATGATGCTTTTTTTAAAGATCATGTGTATTTGGTGTAACAGAATATGTTGACATGCTTTAATGTTCAAAAAACATTATTTTTCAAATACTGTACGTTATTGTAGGTCCTCTATGCCCTGCCTCTCAAACATGTCGTTTTCTACAAAGCCCCTCCTTCTGACAAGCACAGTCTGCTCTGATTGGCCAACTGACCCAGTGCATTGTGATTGGCCGAACACTGCAAGCACTCGTCGGAAATGTAACACCCCTTTCCATAATTGTGAGCTTCATCTTTCAAAATAAATGTAAAGACAGTTAATAATGTCCTTCGTTTTAACATCAGTTCAAGTCAGAAAGAGGAACAGAGTCATGTGAAACTCACGCAAAACTCCGCATCTGAACAGTCAATAGCAAATACTTGAACTAATAACAAAACACACTTACAGTAGCTGATTCCGAAGCGCCAGATTGTCGTAGCAAAGTCAGAATGACCTCCTCTGGTTCACGAAACGGTCGTCCATAAAATGTGTTTCTGTTCTGTTGTAAGTAATCTTAAAGATTCCTGAATGCATCTATTTCAGAAGAACAAATAAAGTGCTTTTGCTTTCGTCTAGATACACACACATCTCCCTGACATGCTGCTTCAACACTAACTGTGTTACTGAAACCACGCCTTCTTTCTTTGCGTGAACATTTGGGCGTCATTATGCAAATATTTCCACACAGTGACGTAGAGATGTGGGGCGTGTTAGAACGAGCCATTTCAGGGGGGCATAGACGAGTCTTAACTTTGATAAAGAATATCTCTTTGGATTTGAGACTTTAGTCTTTGTAACTTTACAGATCTTCTTCATGCACCAAGAGCTTGTAACACTCCAAAGAGAAAGGAAAAATTTAAATCGCATCATATGACCCCTTTAAAGGTTTAACATTTATTTTGATAAACTTTGCTTAATTAGAAATTACAGATATATGAATTTCTTTATATTTCAATTCAGATCCATTACTTCTTTATATTAAATATTATATATACTACAGATTTATTTATTTTTTGATTGATTGATTGACAATCTCTTCTGCTCTCCAATGCAGCATTTATTTAATCACAAATGCCATAAAAACAGTAATATTGTAACATATAACTACAATGCAAAACAGCTGTTATCTGTGTGAATCTCTGTTAAAGTGTAATTTATTTCTGTGATGTGCAGCTGTATTTTCAGCATCATTACTCCAGTCTTCAGTGTCACATGATCTTCAGAAATCATTCTAATATGCATTACTGTTCTCAATTATTAATAATGATTATTATTAACTGTTTTTGTGCAAACTGCATAAAACGCAGCCTTTGTGAGAATAAGACACTTAATTATTACAAACCTCTGTATATTAAAATTCAAATTGCAGTTCTGCATCTTGTTTGTTCCCTTGATTCAAAACCAATTGTTGTAAAAAACACAAGACTGCAGTAAAGTCCATTTTGATTTCATGTTGTTGACTTTAAAGCAGACTAAAGGTTACAGAGGACAAAATCCTTTCACCATTTTTTACAGAGAAACATTGAGATTTGTGTTTCCTGAGGGTCATAAATTGGCCCGATGCCCCCCGGACGCCCCGAAACTGCGTTCCCACAGGAACAATGCACATCTCTCCTTGCTGACTGTGTGTGTGTGTGTGTGTTTGGCCTCGAGCCCATGAATTATCAGAGATGAATCACATTATCAGCAGCAGCTGTATGAATGCATGTCCTCGCTGCTGCACAGGAACAGGAAGTTCTTACAGTGAGCGGGACTGGCTGAGGTCTGGAGGCCAAACTACTAGAACGGTTTGTGAAGGAAGCGGTGAGTTCAGAAGCGTGACCGAGCGCTAATTCCTCATCAGACGTGTGCCAAGGCCAAACCGGACTCTTCCAGAATCAGAACGTCACACAGGCTGAAGCTGAGCCGCTTTCAGAGGATTTCCTTTCTGCAAAACACAGTTTGACTGAATGGAGATTCTGATTTGTTCAGTCTTGCGTTTCGGGGGCGTGATGGGAACCATCATCAGCTTTTAATGAGCAGAACACGTCGAGCTGAAGCTGCGGATCTGTTCAGAGCAGATTTCACTGCTCCCACAGTTCATGACTGCAGGAAAAAATACAGATATTTCTATTGAAGATTAACATTGCAACACATTTTGTGGGAAAACAAATAAAAGTGGTGTGTGTGTTTGTTTGTTGGACCTTTTATTCTGCATGATTGATAAAAACAACTTTACCTGAAGTTGTATGTTTTGAAAAATGTCTGTAATACTCGTTCAATACGGGTTTATTATTGTTAACTAAAACTAGAATTCATTAATTGAAATAAAGCTGAAATAAAATAACATTCAAATATTAGGTGGAAAATCTAAACTTATTTTAGTTAATTGCCAAGGCAGCATTTCTCATTTTCATTTAGCACTAATGTTACTAATTGGAAATAAAATAAATAAAAATTCAACTAAAAATAATTAAACCTAAATAGTAATATTTAAAAAGAAAATCAAAAACGAAAATTTTTTTTTACAAAAGCACAGAATGAGTATAACTAAAATTAAAATTAAAACTGAAAGTATAAAAATAAAGCCAATTAAAAATATTAATAAAAACTGTAATAATTCCATACAATCACTTTAATAAAAACCAACTATTTTGCGTCATTAAAATGTAAAAATACAGATAATTTTTAAAAAAGTAATGATTCATAAAGCTTAAAAAGATAATAATAATTTTATATGGGTTTATAATAGTGTATATATATGATTAATAGTATTTTTAAATATGATGGTTTCATTATAATTATCTCCTGCATGGACACCCAATTAATATATTAACCATCTGAACCTAACCATATCAATAAATAGACAAATCAGCCAGTGATTTATTATCATGTGAACTGTTGTGACTTTAGCAACTTTAGTGACTTTTACCCCAAGTACCATACTTTTACATATTCTTAAGTTTTGAAAAACAGTTTTTTTAATTACCTTGAACAAAAATGAAACCCATTAACAATACCTTTGTCTCAAAATCTAATTTACAACATTTAAAAAAATATATATATATAACTAAATAAAAAAAAAAAAAAAAAAAAAAAAATATATATATATATATATATATATATATATATATATATATATATATATATATAAAATCAAGTTCTTTATGTCTTTCTGACATCATTTACTTATTTCTTATTTATCTATTATTTATTTTTTATTATTTCTTTTTTCTCAGAACAAAATATTGGACCCCACTGAGTTTCATTGCATGGCCAAAAACACTGAGACATTCAGGTTGGGCACAGCACGAGTGTGAGTAAATGATGACAGAATGTGCGTTTTTGTTTGAACGATCCCGCTAATGATCATGCTGTGTATTAACGGTTGAATGTCTCAATAACAGCAGGAAGTGAAAGACGTGTGAAGTGTTCACGAATACAAAAGACTCTCAGCCAGTCCTTTATCACTGCTGAACACCTGCTGGCTCGGTGGCACAGATCCGGAACTGTGATGTCAGCAGTAATCGAGAGGGCGGAGACCAATCTGTGACGCCTGCTGGTGTGTTAATGGGAAAACACCTGAACACACACACACACACACACACACCGCGGCCCGTCACTGTGAGTTCATGATCCTGCACTGATTATGAGTGTGAAGGACTTTCAGTTTGGGCCGGAATGTGATCAGTCAGGAGCAATCTTTGGAAAATGTGAATGTCTTCCCCAATGAAAAATATTGAAATAATAATGTGATCGCAGCTGTTTCTCCAAGACAGTAATGAGATTAAATGTAGAAGACTTTAATGTTTCTCCTGAGAAAAAGATCTGAACTCGAGTCGCTGGATCTGGTCCAGGTACACACTCACATACACACTTACTTACACTCACTCACACACTCTCACAAACACACACACACTTACTCACACACACTCTCTCTCTCTCACTCACACACACTCTCACAAACACTCACACATACACACACTCTCACACACTCTCTCTCACACACACTCTCACAAACACTCACACATACTCACACACTCTCTCTCTCACACACACACTCACACACACACTTACTTACACTCACTCACACACACTCTCACACACACACTTACTTACACTCACACACACTCTCACAAACACACACACACACTTACTCACACACACTCTCACACTCACACACACTCTCACAAACACTCACACATACACACACTCTCTCTCACACACACACTCTCACACACTTACACACTCTCACTCACACACACACTCACAAACACACACACACACTCTCTCTCTCACACACACACTCACACACACACTTACTTACACTCACTCACACACACTCTCACACACACACTTACTTACACTCACACACACTCTCACAAACACACACACACACTTACTCACACACACTCTCACACTCACACACACTCTCACAAACACTCACACATACACACACTCTCTCTCACACACACACTCTCAAACACACACACATACACACACTCTCTCTCTCTCACATACACACACACTTACACTCTCTCACTCACTCACTCACACACACTCTCACAAACACTCACACATACACACACACACACTCTCACACACTTACACACTCTCACTCACTCACACACTCTCTCACAAACACTCACACATACACACACTCTCTCTCACACACACTCTCACTCACTCACACACACACTCACAAACACACACACTTACACACTCTCTCTCTCACATACACACACACTTACACACTCTCACTCACTCACACACACACACTCACAAACACACACACTTACACTCTCTCTCTCTCACATACACACACACTTACACACAGACACACTCTCGCTCTCTCTCTCACACACACACTATTAGATCAACACTGGTTGTTTTTCCATGGCTTGTGTTTCTGGTCCCGTCTCGTCTGACTGATAGGGTTTATTTAGACTCCCGTGTGAAGCTCCTGTCATCCGCGTCTCTCAGATCCTTCACACCAATACATCAATATATATATCAATCAATGCTCAGGAGTGCAGATTCTCTCAGGCGTGACGAGACGATCTGACGCTTCACAGCCGATAAAACACACGCCAGACTCCAGTGAGCTCACTCTAAACACACACAGATCTGTGACGTTCCTCACTAGTGAAAACAAACACTCCTCACTCCACCTTCACCTCCGTCTCTCTCTCTCTCCAAGTACTGAACTATATCTGACATCACTAACACACTACTAAACAGCTCAAGCTGCAGAAACGCTCACACACACACTCAGATACTGATGATCGTCCTCAAACACACACATGTATAAACAGCTCTGGTAAAGGAGGTGTAAAAGCGTTGACCTGCTGACCGGGTCAAAGGTCACAACGTACCAGCACACGTCCAGATACACAAACACACTGAAGACACCGGAGAGTGTGTGGTGCTCAGATTCATCTTCAGAGTTATTCAGCAGCAGTTTGACTTACAGAAACATTAACAACTGAACATTAAACAACAGTTTCCTACAAAAACATCTCGTGAAACAATCATCATAAGCTTCTGAGGACTTTAATATGGGATGGAAACACTGGATGGGTTGGTGAAACTAAACTAAACACACACACACACACACACACACACACACACACTCATTCACTCTCTCACACACACACACACACACACACTCATTCACTCTCTCACACACACACACACACACACACACTCATTCACACACAAACTAACTCACACACACACACACATTCACTCTCTCTTTCTCTCTCACACACACACACTTACACACAAACTAATTCACAAACACAAAAACTCACACATACACAAACTAACTCACGCACACACTCACTCACTGTCTCTCTCTCACACACACACACACACTGGAAATTATGGTCTATATGACTTGAGCTGAGATTCATTGTGGTGTGTGACAGTGAGTGAGTGTGTGTGTGTGTTTTAGAGAGTGAGTGTGTGTGTGAGACAGTGAGTGAGTGTGTGTGTGTGTGTGTGTGTGTGTGTGTGTGTGTGTGTGTGTGTGTGTGTGAGACAGTGAGTGAGTGTGTGTGTGTGTGTGTGTGTGTTTTAGAGAGTGAGTGTGTGTGAGAGACAGTGAGTGAGTGTGTGTGTGTTTTAGAGAGTGAGTGAGTGTGTGTGTGTGTGTGTGTGTGTTTTAGAGAGTGAGTGTGTGTGTGAGACAGTGAGTGAGTGAGTGTGTGGCTGTGCGTGAGTGAGTGTGTGTGAGAAACAGTGAGTGTCTATGTGTGTGTTTGTGCATGTGTGTGTGAGAGAGAGAGAGAGAGAGAGTGTGTGTGTGTGAGTTAGTTTGTGTGTTACGAGCACTTCCTGTGTCTGTTTGCCTTTTTAAGAAGAATCGCTTTATGTATTCCCCAATTGTAAGTCACTTTGGATAAAAGCGTCTGCAAAATGACTAAATGTAAGTGTGTGTGTGTGTGTGTGTGTGTGTGTGTGTAGACTTATGATGCTCAGGGGCCTCATTTTTAACCGTTGCGTACGCACAAAACATGCCCTGAAAGAGGCGTACACCACTTCCTACGCAAAAGACGGGATTCATAAAAACAAACTTGACGGGAAAATTTGCACACCTGCACGCAAACTCTGACCCATGCGTACGCACACTTTTACTACAGTGAGCAAAACAATGAAGTATTTTAAACTCTGTTTTAATTTTGATATAAACATTAGATTAGAAATGACATTCATTAATGGAGATGAGAAATCAGATTACATAAAGTCATTATGCAGAAGATCAAGGTTATATGAATAGACATACAGTATTTGTAGTGGATGCACTATATTTTTGATGACTTTTCCTGTGGCATGCTATGTTTTAATGACAGGGAAGAGTGCTTTATCTGAAAAAAGTATTTTATACAATTTTGTTTTTATAGATTTTTTGATATATTTATTATAAAACATAACAAGGATACTGGATGATTTTCAGCAATGTAAATTGTTTGGCAGAAATGGCATTTATAGTCCGTGTCTCCTTAATGTCTTACCTTTAACGATGTTAAATACGGTGTCACGTGGATGGGAGTATGCATGGAAATGATATGCAGATGAGGTTATGTATAGTAAAACTAGGCGTTGTAAGCTCCATATATGGTGATTTCGGGGAGGAGTCGGGGTGGAGATGCATGTACACACAATCTTTCTCTTACTAAGATTTATAAAGGGATTTTTGCGCAGGTTCTGGCATATGAATGGTTTTATAAATCTGAAAACTTTTGTGCGTACGCAGAATCTAGCTTTCGTGCGTACACACACTTTAAGGATGAATTCTACGTAAAGTTTTATAAATGAGGCCCGTGGTCTCTCGGCTGCCGCTCTGTTGTGTGGAGCAAAACTGTGACCCTACATTCCACATCATCAGACGTGTGTGTGTGTGTGTGTGTGTGTGTGTGTTGTCTCTCAGCATGTGACCCCCATCCCCCCCCCAGCCACACACACACACACAGAAACCTGATGAGTGCACACAACTGTAATCTTTCTCACTTTGAAACGTACTGTACGTGTGTGTGTGTGTGTGTGGCGGGGGGGATGGGGGGGATGGGGGGGTCACATGCTGAGAGACACACACACATTTACATTTACACACACACACATGCAGAAACCTGATGAGTGCACACAACTGTAATCTTTCTCACTTTGAAACGTGTGTGTGTGTGTGTGTCAGTATGTGATTGTAATGGAAGCCAGACATGACGTTTAATGCTTATCACTGGGTGTCTCCAGTTCAGCCGCCTGTGTGTGTGTGTGTGTGTGTGTGTGTGTGTGTGTGTGTGTGTGTGTGTGTGTGTTTGTTTCCTCATGTACAAAAGGTTCTTCTTTTAAGAATTGATTACTCTTAAACTTTGAATTTTTCTTGAAGTCTCACACACAGAACAGAAGTCCAGGTTTTTTAAGAGTCAAACTCTTTCAAACTATAATATAGACACTGTAGTTGTGTAACATATTGAATAATGATTTGGTTGATGGTCTTCAGGAATTATGTGATTCATCCACAAGAGAAAACTCAATATTCAGCAGATTTTCTGATGTGCAGCGGATGAATGAACTGCTGCCCTCTAGTGTTCACACACAAACTACAACAGCACAGCAAACAGACTGAGATCTGGCATAGTTACGCTATATTTTCTGTTTTTTAAAGCTTTTTAAATAACTGAAGTATTTGAAGTCTGAAAGACAGTGTGTTTGTGAGGAAGAGCCGCTGAGTTATCGCTGCCTGTCAGTTTGGTTTCACATTATGCTTTCTTTAAGTTTCATCCAGCGTCCAAAACTTTCCTTCAGCAATGCAGGAGCCAAAATTTCACTTAACCTTTATTTTTATGTTTGTGTGAGTTGAGTGTAATTCTCTTATCTGCAGTTTAAACATGGTTCAGTCTTAAATCTGTCACTGGACTCACTGCACACCGCTTCAAATCATGCTGCTTTATACAACAGCACTGCCAAAACTGTATTGACAGCAAACTGTAAAACTGTAAATTAAAAACTATATGCTGTCTGCTGCACTGTATAAAAAAAAAAAAAAAAAAAAAAAAATACCTAGCAAGACAAAATCCCCACCGTAAATAGACTCGTATAATTAAAAAAGTGAAGTTATTTTAATGCATTAAAGTAATGGAAAACCATATGTTGCCATGACTGATCATATTTATATTTATTAAATTTTAATTAATCAGTGCATTGCATTCAAAACTATTTACAGTTAAGATTCTGCAAAAAAAAAATACATAAAAAAATTAATAAAATGCAAGGCAACCATAATTACTCATCATGCTTTTTTTAATTCTGTGAATGCTGACCTCTATTTCTCTTTTAATTAAAAATGCAAAGAAACTATATTTAAATTTTATTTTTAAAAAAATAAGTTTTTTTTTAAATAGTATGTATTATGCAATAATTTGCATTATTATTAATAGTACTATAGTAGTAGTAGTAGTAGTAGTAGTAGTTAATTAACTTAATGTGCCAAGTCTTATGTTGCATTTTTAATTCTGTGAATGGCATCCATGTCCCATCTTTAAATAAAAATGCACAGTAACCATAATTATTTCAGTTTTATTTTTAAATAAAACAAAACTGTATGTACGTTTTTAAATAGTATGCAGTATGCAATAATAATAATATTATTAAAAAAAACTATTTAAAAATTATTTGGAATAAAGCTTTTTTTATATATAGTATGCAATAATTACTATTTATATTTAACTTATCACGCCAGGTCAGTCTCATTTTGTTGCATGGATTTTCATTTCTGTGAATAGCACCCATTTTCCATCTTTAAATTGAACACACAAATACTGAATCCTGTCAACATCACTGCCAAAAACATGAAGGCTTGTGAAACAAACCTAACTGCATGGCCATAAAGCGGCCCTGAACTCAAGATGCATGCGAGTGACCTCTCAAAGCCCTGATCAATCTGACCGCATGCATGAATCAAACCCACAGCGGCTTCATCTGCCCCGCGCCTCCCGCTGCTGTAAATGAAGAATGAATGTTATGACAGGTTGGGCAGCAGTGAGATGAGACGCTGCTGTTATTGGTCTTCATCCCGGCAGAAAAGCGTCTGAGATGAAACAGTTCCTCTGGCACCTGTGGCGCGGATCTGCTCCGGATACAAACACAAATCGCTCATCTCACGACCGCTGCATCCCAGCATACTTTCCAGCTCGCATGCCAAAGTACAAACCACCGACAGAAAGCGCAGGAATGACTCTGACTGCAGCTCCTGCAACGATCCTCTCCAGAGATAAAGAATCTGCTCTCCTTTCAGTGTGAAAGTGCACTGAATTCACCACAAAATAGAAAAATGAACTGGGATTTGAACAGGAAGAGGAAATTAATGAATTGTGATACAAAGGAATTCACAGGTGATGCATTCTGAGAAAATAAATATTCGCTCAATCTGAAACATAAAAATTAATTTATTAAATATGATGATCTATTGATCGATCCATCCATCCCAAATATAAACTAAACATACAGGCCTATAAACTTTCAAACAACTTCAAAAATTGATAAGCCTGGTCTTAAAAAGCTTTTTCTAGATAATATAAAGTTTTTAAGTTATTTTAATACTACTTTCCTACATTTTAATTTAATTTGCGGTCATATTTGCTGCCTTGATTCAAATATTATTCAAATTCAAAAACTGAATTGGAAATGTAAAGTCATGGTCAATTCCATTCTGTCAGATTTTCTAGTTTTCCGGCCATTAAAAGTGAGAAATGAATCAAATATACAGCGTACTGGTTTGACATCTAAATGTCTAGTTAAACAAACATATTTAATTTTTTATTGAGTGTATATACTGCTAAAGCAGTGTTGGGGAAAGTTACTTTTAAAAGTAAAGTGTTACAAAATTACGTCACTCCCTAAAAAAAGTAACTTATTGTGTTACTTCGTTACTCTTTATGGAAACAATTGTGTTTTGTTACTTTTGCATTGCTTTTTCTCATCTTATTTTAGATAAACACAAATTTTGTGTTTATCTATAATAATTTTTTGTTATTTATTATGGTTGAACTGGAGCTTTGAAGCTCTGCAGCACACACACTGGTTAATAAAATGGGATTAAACACAAAGGGATATTTGTGTTATTAAACATTAAATTATTGCTGGTTTGCGTCATATTCCGAATTTGTGTTTCACAGTTTTATTAATTTTGATGAATACTGAATCTTTTTTTGAGTAAGTGATAATTAAAACAGCCTTAATGCAGAGATATTTTGGTAAGACACAACAAATGATGATTACAATGTTACATACATGTTACTAGTCCATAAGCCCATTTTCAATTAGATTAAACTAGTTTGTGATCTGCTCAGCTGCTAAATAACGCCTCATCTTCTATTAAAGAGATGTGTTAATGCTAATTGTTTTCAAGTATTAGTGTCTCTACAGGTTTTTGATCAAATCCTTGGACTGAATGGTTGAATGTGCTTCATCAGGAGTGAGAGCGTCTGTGTGTTTTGTCTGTCTGGAGTTTGAGGAGGTTCCAGAGTGAAAGTGTTTTTTGTGTTAATGGAGCTCAGTGGCCGTGTTTAGACTGGGACGCCACATTTCTTTGTTTTCGTTTGGGAACGTTTGGGAATTAACGACTCCAAGAGGGTTTTTCTCAAGAAATTTGGCACTGAGCTTTCTGGACAGAAGGAAACATACATCAAATATTTGAATAAATCACTGCAATTGCAATTAAAGCTTAAATTAAAGTTTAAGCAGCTGTGCATCATCATTTTCTGATTTGTTTTCTCCATGCTCTGTTTTAATGAATGTTATTATACTGTGTGTTAATTGATTTATATGAATTTTATTTGTTGTATATTTTCATTTGACCAGTGCATCAAAGACAACTCATGATGATTCAGGTCTTCAAATCTGGTTTTCTAATAAACCTTTTAAATAATTGCTTATTTCTAATTTTTTTTAGTAATTGCAACTTTTTGTCTCACAATGTGATTGTTTTTTCTCACAATTGTGAGTTTGCATCTTGGAAATCTACCCTTTTTTTTTTTTTTTTTTTTACAGAACTCTGCCTGTCCATGCAGTCAGGTGTCTTAAAAGTCAGAATCACAAAATATTAACTCAGGATTACAAAAAGTAAGAAATTACAAGAAAACAGTTAGAATTGCAAGATATAAACTCAATTACAACAAAAAATCTGAAATTACAAGAAGTCAGAAACGCAAGATATAAACTCAAAATTATGAAAGTCAGAAGTGACAAGAAAAGAGTCAGCACTGCAAGATATAAAATCAAAATTACAATAAAAAACATCAGAATTGCAAGATGCAAACTCAAAATTACAATAAAAAATCTGAAATTACAAGTCAGAAACGCAAGATATAAACTGAAGATTATAAAAAAGTCAGAATTGCAAAATAAACTCAAAATGACAAGTAAAATGTCAGAATTGCTAGGTGTAACTCAAAATTACAACAAAATCTAAAATTACAAATCAAAAATGCAAAATTACAACAAAAAAATCTGAAATTACAAGTCAGAAACGCAAGATAAATTCAAAATTATGAAAAGTGAGAAATTATGAGAAAAAAGTCAGCACTGCAAGATATAAACTCAAAATTACAAGAAAATAAGTCAATTGCGAGATGCAAACTCAAAATCTGAATTGACAAAAAAAACAAATTACAAGATATAAACTCAAAATTATGACAAAAAACAGAATCGCAAGATATCAACTAAAAAAGTACAAGAAAAAATTCAGAATTGCAAAATATAAGTTCAAAATGACAAAATGTCAGAAATGCAAGATATAAACTCAAAATGACGACAAAAGTCAGAAATTGCAAGAAAAGTCAGAAACACAAGATATAAACTAAAAATTACAAGAAAAATGTCAGAATTGCAAAATATAAACTCAAAATGACAAGTAAAATGTCAAATGCAAGATATAAACTCAAAATTACAACAAAAGTCAGAAATTGTGAGATATAAAATAATTACAAGAAAAAAGTCTGAATTACAAGATATAAACTCACTTATGAGAAAAAGTCAGAAACGAGATGCAAATTCAAAATTACAATAAAATATCCGAAGTTACAGGAAGTCAGAAACACAAGATATAAATTCAAAATTAAGTCAGAAATGACAAGAAAAAAGTCAGCACTGCAAGATATAAACTCAAAATTACAAGAAAATAAGTCAGAATTGTGAGATACAGAAACATAAGATATAAACTCAATTACGCCAAAAAAAAAAAAAAAAAAATCGCAAGATATCAAGTAAACAATTACAAGAAAAAATTCAGAATTGCAAAATATAAACTCAAAATGACAAGTAAAATGTCAGAAACACAAGATATAACCTCAAAATTACGACAAGTCAGAAATTGCAAGAAAAAAGTCAGAAACACAAGATATAAACTCAAAATTACAAAAAAGTCTGAATTACAAGATATAAACTCACTTATGATAAAAAGTAAGAATCGCAAGATATAAACTCAAACTTACAAGAAAAAAGTCGGAATTACAAGATAAAAAGTTGCAATTATATTTAATATATTTTAATTCCGTGGCAAAAACAAGCTTCCATAGTTACTTGCGGTTTTTAAGTAAATATTTGTAAAAAATGTATTAGCAAATTGTGAAAATCCAACCCCATTTTTTCTTCAGTGTACAGAATTCTAGCCTATTATGAAAACCAGTTTAAAATCACCCACGCAAAGTCAGGTGAGAAACATTTTCTTTTGAAGCTTACAGCTCCTGCAGTCTTTCTGAAGCATTGTTTTTTCACTCTTCCAGTGTCAACAGACACAAGCGCATCCACACTGATCTTGATTTCACCAACTTTAAATGTTATGTTTGATTAAATCAAACCTTCTTAAGGTCCTGTGGACGAGGCATTTCTTTATTTTGCAGTAAAGCGTGTGTTTCCCGGTGGTCTCTTATCTGACATCAGTCTGATTCTGCATGCGTGTCTGCAGTGGTTTACGGCTTATGAATCCCACGACATCATAAAACTCCACTCTGTGCTTTCTAATTGGAGGAAAACGCATTTATCTCAGGTTTGGAATGACTGCGAATAAAAGGGCTGTAAATAAACTGGACATTTACGAGTGTGATGTAAATACTGCCATATTATCTAACTGAAGAAACATGGACGTAACGGTATCTGCTGTGCATCGACCCTAAAGCCCTCAACGGCGCATCTTTAAGTTCAACACAAATCACCGCAGTGAAGAACGTGGTGAGTCTGAGAGTCTTCCTGGACTGGTTTTGTTCCAGACCTTTGCAAATTAAAGCAGCTCTGCTCCTACATCATAGAATTACTTCATAAATCTGCCATTATGTGGCTGCAACTTTATATTTCAATCTTTGGGTAAAATGATCTTATAGTGTGATTTGAGGTTTTCTCCATCTGGAAGATGACGCTTGACAATCACAGAACTACATCTGCCCAGTCAGTCTCACACACACACACACACACGACAGCGATGAGAACAAACTGCGCCTCAGATGATTCTCCTGAGAAAAGACCCCACACATCTCCTCTAGAGATTCAGAAACATCTCAAGAATGTCTCAAACTGTGCTCAGATGTTCCGAAATCTGCAATTACGAGTCTGAGATCTCAATATGAACTAAAATATTTGTCATTAAACGGCCTGAACTGCATTTTATATCTCTATACTCTTACTATGACAACTAATGTCTCATTTAGGTCTTTTAGAAGAAACATTGTCAATGTGTAAATAAAAAAACTTTTAGGTAGATTTGTAGATTGTTTTATTATGTAAAGTGCTTTAAAGGAGCTTCTCAATGGCGTTATTTAAAATAAAGTTTATTATTATTAGGAAAAATAACTGAGATCCTTAAGTCTCCTGAGACACTGTAATCTTATTTTCAATTAGACTTTTTATTAATAGTTTGAATTTAAGTTTTAGTCATTTTTGTGTTTCTTTATATATATATATATATATATATATATATATATATATATATATATATATATATATACACACACACACACACATCAGTAAATGACCAGTTTACGGACATTTCTTTCAAAAAAAAAAAAAAAATTCTAAATACAGGTAAAAACACCTGTAAGAAAATCAGTCCTTCAATAAAAATAGTACACTGGGCTGTATTTTTACAGACTAGAGTGTATTATATTTTATTGCAAACAACAAAAATGCTTTTTCTAGTTTTAGTTAACTTTAAACACCCTGTCCTGAAACGTTCCTCTGGTCTTGTCTGCTTCATGTGAAACCTTCTTAAATAAATCCCTGCTGCACTACTGAAGTGAAGTCAAGACACCGAGTGCTTTCCAGAGAGCTCAAGAACATTTCAGTAGCCTGCCTTCGTTAATCAAGGGCACCAAACCAAAGACAGCAGCTGCAAAGAGATTGTTCTGTAAATAAAATTATTCGTAATAGAAGCTCTATTCATTTAAAGCGACTGACCGGATGCCGGCCGAAATCACCGGGCATTTATTTATCTTGTTCTGTTGTAATGTTCCAGTTTCTAGAAGCATGCGCTGCGTGCCGTGAGGAGACAGTGATCGATGTGCATGTAGGAAAACAGGCTTTTACAGCGTCTGTACTCCGATGATACACCATTTATTTGAGTTTATATAAAAAGGGAAACATCAGCTGAAGTTCAGCCACTTCTGAGGAGTATAAATCAAAACTCCTTCCCAGCAGCAAGAAAATCAGCTAAATCCATTTCCCCTCCATTAAAAACTGCAGAAACTATTTTAACAGATTCAAATAACCTTTAAAGTGCAGGTTGAAAACCAACTTATTAATCATAACGGCCCTCGCTGACTGCAGCTGTCAGTGCGACACAGACACCGTCACAAAACCAACCAGCTTTGATTCATTAGCCGGACGTTACAGGATAATTATACAAAACTATTTTCTCAAGCGGCTCGAATCTGAGACCCATCTGGAACCAAATGAGCTTTTTGGAGAATTAGATGCTTTTGAGGCTCACTAAATTGCGAGCTGCTAACAGCGACGCGGTGTTTAGCGGCTTTAAGAAGCTGACCGCATGACACATATTTCATATTTCAGTGGAGACCCTGGCTCTGATCTGAAGGTCATAAAGTCGATGTGTCATCTTAATGTCGAAGTCTCGTAGAGATCGAATATCTGAAGTGCTTCCAGAACATCTCTCTGAACAAACACACGCACACATCTCGAGATTCAGATGTCATCAGATCTTAAATTCAACACTGTGCGGAAACGAAGCAATGACTGAACTGACCTTAAGAAAGCGATCCGATAAAACAGACACAACGATCATAAAAACACATTAAACTTGGGTCATTAAGCGGCTCTGTTACTCACTTCAGAAGACTTTTGAGTTCATCTTTGGGTGACTAACCACTTGTGTAAATCAGAAGCAGAACCAATAAAACCTTGAATGAATCTCCTTACAGTAAAACGAACCACACACACAGCCATGTAAAGCTACAGAATACATATTATATTCTGTGTTGTATATATATATATATATATACACACACACACCCTACCAGCCAAAAGTGCGTTGTTTTTTTTTGTTTTTTTTTTGTGGAAACATTGTATTTTTCACGATTCACAGATGAATAGAAAGAGAAAAAAATTAAAATTTCACTAACATTATAAATGTCTTTACGGTTAAGTTAATTAACTAGATGCACTAACATTCAAAAGTTTGGGGTTAATAAGATTATTTTTTTTAAGAAATTAATAGTTTTATTAATCAATGATGCATTAAATCAAACTAAAGTGCCAGTAAAGACATTTTTTTAATGTTACAAAAGATTTCTTTTGAACTTTCTGTTCATCTGTGAATCCTGAAAAATAAAATGCATCACAGTTTCCACAAAAATATTGTGCAGCACAACTGTTTTCAACATTGATAATAATCAGAAATGTTTCTCATCATGTTGTTAAAGCGAGTGAACAGGATTTAACACGTCCGTCTGCATTAGTGCTTGTGATTAGAACGGAAGCGTCTCTCATTTCACGTGCTCGTGTGTTGACGGCTGTATCACATCACACTCTCTATAATAACAGTTCGACTCACTCTAGACGTAGAATTCTGTGTTTTGTCTTGCGATGGATCTTCTGACGTTCAGCTGCTGGGATTTGGAGACGAATGAGTGATTAAGAGAAAAACACTGGCATACTCGCATACTACATCTGCAGAGCATGGAGTGAAAAGCCATGCAGACATTCACTTACTGCTAGTTTGTGGCAAATAAAATGTCATCAATACTCTGGATCTACTTTCCAAAAAGATGCCAAACTTCTGCAGTGATTTCATGGGTTTATTAGCAGTGGTCCATGTTCACTGTGCAGTGTTTAATTCTGAACGTACTGACAAATCAAACCCTCTGAAACGGATGATGTGACTGCTTTGTTTCTCATTTCCTCACGCTGCTGTAAAGACGAACACAGAAACACAGTCTGGCTCGTCTTTAAAGCTTTAAAGTCTCATGTTGTGGTCAATTTCTGGCAGATCCTCTCGATTGAATGACATCACATCCTCCGCTTCTTCTGCATCTGTGTCTTATTCACATTTTTACATGCATTCATTCCGCAGTACTGTGATATATACTACATCACTGAACGATTACCATACTCGTCTGTCTGATGCCATCGTATCGAACTAAAGTTGACCAAACTTAAATAAGGCAATCAGTTTAAGTTCATTCAACTAACAACTTCAATACTTTGGAAAGTTGAGACAACATTTGGACCAGTTTTGAACAAATACTTGAGTATCTAAATAAGTTCAACAAAACGTGTTCGTGTTCAGTTCACACAAAATAACATTTCTGTATTCAAGCTTGTGATGGGCGAAACAAAGCTTTTCGAATCGCTGAATCAACTGAATCAGTTGCTTTGCAAAGTGATTCATTCTTTTGATTCACGCTTATCAGAGAGATGTAAATAAAAACCCAAACATACAGCAAAAGACCTTTAACAAACCAATGCAAATACTTTATTGAAAGTATAATCTATAAAATGCAATCAAATATGAAGTGTCTGTATATTATGTCTTATGTTGTTAATTTGCAGGGATTGTTTTGTGTGTTTTATGCAGGGCTTAACTAAACATTCATTATTTTTACTTTGCAAATCTAACGGATCCAAGATCAGTTAAAAAAAAAAAAAAAAAACCTATTAATGGGTTTACAGAGTTGAATTTCAAAGCCTCGTTTACTGAATCCATGTGACTGAAACAAATCTGAATCACTTTTTCAAAACAAATGATTCACAAAGCGTTTCAGAATCCAGCATCGCTAGTTCATGCTACTTTTATTAGAAGAACTTTTTGCAGTCAAGTCTAATTTATCGATTGCACATTTCTAACCAGGTTTACAGTAAATCCTGATGTTAATGTTAATAATATTTTCATGCCTTACAGCTGCATTTAGCAGATTAGAGCTGTATAATAATATAGTTTATATTTTGCAGAGGTACATATGGAAAAACTTTACAGGACATGGTCATTTTGTACTTTATAGAAAGGTTTCTGATTCAGTCGTCACTATTGCTTATGTTTAAATATCGGTGAAACTGCATAGCAACACCTTGGCAACCAGCTTTGCACATTTCAACACCACTCATGTCAAACTTTTCCTCTGGTGTCAGTGTTTGTACGATTCAGTCTATGTGAATTCCTACATGAATCTGTTTACCCAGAATGCCCGGCGTTTGCGCGCACCTCCCTCCGGATCCTGTTCACACACTCCATTTGATCAGCTGTGCTGCATGACACTTTCATGAGCGCCGGGTCGCTGGCGTTTCCACCAGAGTTAATCTTTCATCAGACCTTCTGAAACATGAAATAACACTCATCCACACCGAATCATTTGCTTCCCAGATGTTTGATATCAAACGCTGCCAAGCCCAAACCTCAGCTTCCGCATCTCTGAGCGCCTCTGATTGTGCATCTTCCAAACACAATACATATGCATCTCAGATCTCGATCGAGCCGCGTTTCTGAGAGAATAAAACATCACAGATTGTTTGTGTGATTTTTCCTGGAAGTGTCTGAGAATGATGAAGCTTTCTGCTAAACACAGCGAACTAAAGACCAGCTCTCAGACACTGAGAAACCACTTATTCCTTATGATTCTTCTCCATGAGGGAAGAAAGACAGAATTGCGAGATAGACTTTTTTTTTTTTTACACAAACACAATACAGAAGTGACGTAAGTGATGTGAGATACACCAAGTATGGTGACCCAGAATACTCCAGCAGCTCCATTGCAACACACTAGTAACCACCCAGAACACCAAGAGTACCCTTGCAACACCCCAGTAACTGCTTAGTAACCATCCAGAGTACCCTAGAAAATGCCTTGCAATCAACCTAGCAACTGCCCAGAACATTCTAGCAACCACACAGCAACCACCTCAAACACCAACCAGAAAACCATAGCAACCACCTATAACACCCTAGCAACTACCTAGTAACCACCCAATGTACCCTAGCAACACCAAAGCAATCACTTAGCAACCATTCATAAAAACTACCATGAGTACCACAACAACCACCGCCCGGAATACCCTAGCAACCACCTCGAACACCCTAGCAACTGCCTAGTAACAACCCAGCTTACCCTAGCAACACTCCATCAACCACCTGGCAACCATTCATAAAAAGAACCCAGAAGTACCACAGCAACCACCTAGAGCACCCTAGCCACCATAGCAACCACCAATAACACCCTAGCAACTGCAGTGCAACCGCCCAGGGGTACATTTCCCAAAAGCAACTATGGTCGCAAGTTCTGCCGTTACCAATAGAGATCAATGGAACTAACAACCATAGCTAGCTAAGCTTTTGGGAAACGCAACCCAGAACACCTTAGTGAACACTTAGTGATAAATTCAACTTTATCTCACAATTCTAATGTTTTTTTCTCACAATTGTGAGCCATTTATTTATATTCAGGTTTACGTTTGGCAGTTTAATCATTTCCAGACAGTATTACCAACATTTTATTAAGGAAGCTTTATATTACATCAAAAATCCATATCAGTCGACCACTAGTGTTAATTCAGTCTTTTATTTTTATAAAATACCTCAGACTGCAGGAGAGCTTGTGTTGTGCATCTTTAAATACACCTTATGTGAACGACGGGTCAGAAACTAAATCTCTCAAGCCTAGAGTACAATAAAACACTTCACAGTACTACAAAATCAAGACAAAAGGAATCATTTGTGATTCAGATAAAATCCCTAACAGCTTTGACTGATACACAAGAGTGTTCGCTAAAAAGAACCAGTTCACAAGAGTGAATTTTGCAATTTTTATTGGCATTATAATTTAGAGAAATCAGCTACATAACTACTCAAAATGACCACAGTAATAGAGCAGCATGCAACCAAATAACAACTCACTAAATAATGAGACAGAATCTGTTTCTTTTACGGATGCAACTCTGAAAACAAAGAAGAATATACACTATAAAAAAAATTATATATATATATATATATAAATTATTTTTTTTATTTTTTTTTCAAAGTTATAAATAAAAAAAGATTATTGGAGTACAAGAAAATACTATTTAAGTCTTTCTACTTCAAAATTTTATGCTTAAGGTTTTACCCGCCGATTCTTCGTAATTATCTGCATTTACTAGCAATTTCTGCATGAAAATTGTTTTGATCAGTGTTATTTTAGTTTCACTGAGATTCTATTATAATTGATATTTTGAATTAGATTATTAGATTTTCTGCTATTTATTTATGTTTTAGTAATTCTGTTGTGTGTTTTGCCATTTTTATTAGTTTTTGTTGTTTTTAAATTTACATTTATGCATTTAGCAGACGCTTTTATACAAAGTGACTTACAATGCATTTAGGCTAACACTGTTTATCTAACATGTGATCCCTGGGAATCGAACCCACAACCTTTTGCACTGCTAATACAATGCTCTACCACTGAGCCACAGGAACACTAGATTCTATACAGTATTATTTTAAGTTAAATTAAATTAAAATGAGACATGTTGCTTTGGAAACAAATAAAAGCAGAAATGTTAATTGTTTTAATCATTTAATTTTATTTCAGTAAACATTTTTATTTCAAGTACAAAAAAATAGTTTTTTAAGTTTTAGTTTACACTCTAAAAATATGGCACAATGTACTGTATTAATAGAAATTAATTTTTCAGGTGTTTAAAATTAGCAGTGTCCTGACAGAAAGTTACCAGTACATTACTTTTTTTTTTCTTTTTACAGTGGACCAAATAACCCTGGTTTCAAAGACATATTTTTTCAGTGCACAGCTGTACTCAAGGTATCCAGTTGACCAGTATTTTCCAAAGATTCAATGCCACGAAGCTCAAATCAGTGACAAGTTAGGATTACTATCTGATAGACAGCTGTGCACTGACTACTGGAAACACTTTACAAGACACAAAAGACCGAATCATTCGATTTCACTCTAAATCTCCATTTGATTTATCTGCGCTCAGCTCTTTTAACCCAAATGTTCTGGAGTGGACGAGCACTTTGTGTAACGACACAGTCCGGGCCCATAAAACCCACAGCTGGACGCGTCTGAATCGAAAAACTCTCTTCTGTTTTCATTAGACAGAGTGCAGAGACAAACAGAACACCGTGAAACATTAACCTCTACTGCTGTGAATAAAACCAGACAGCCCAAAGTAACTTTCACATTTACGGCGCTCTCAAATCATCATGTGATCACATGAGACTGCAGTTTAGGGTTAGAGCTTTTATTTGACCTGATTTAACCATAAAAATGAGTCTTGTTGGTATAAACGGATTTATATAGGTTGGTTCAGTGATATTAACTAACTCTTTTTTGTTTTGGGGAAGAAAAAAAAAAAACAGTTCATTTAGATGTTACCAAATTTAATAAAACCCCACAATACACTGAAAAATGGTAAACTAAAAATAAGTTTTTTTAATAAGCATGTTGCTGGTTTTATACATTTTTCTGGGGTTTTTTATATATATATATATGATGCATATTTTACAAAGACATCACAATAAACAAAGTCTTTTGAAGTTAAACTAAATTAAAAACTGACTAACAAAACATTTGTATTAATATAAATAAAAATGTAAGGTTTGACCGAAACCAAAAGCAAATAAATTTGGCTGTAATTGTATTTTTTTTTTTAAGTTGGTCAAAGCATGAGGATCGGCGTATATACAGAGTTCTGGCATGAAACTCTAGATGGTGCAGTCCGATAGGTCTAATTCAATCTGACCTAATGACATCATCATCACATGACACAGCTGATTGGTTCTCTCCTGTATCAGTAGCCAATGAGCTCGCTGCTCAACATTCAAATATATGACTAGGGCTTACCGTAGCAGTGCAGCCTGCTTCAGAAACCCTCCACCCTCCCCAGCTCCACCTGTATAGATCTGCTACGAGCTGATTCTTGTATGCTATATGGGGGTTATTTCATGTATGTTATATTTGCAGCAGCAATATTTCTTACATGCTCACAGCAGCACGTTGTGGATGTATTGGCAGTACTAAGTCTCTGTATTTGTTCTGCAGCGGCAGCGTAGCAGATCTATTTCACCAAGAACAAATACATTAACATTGTCATGTGCATTACCATGCCAATCCCTCCGAGAGTTGTCATGACAGAACTGGTGTTTATGGCTCTTGTGTTGTGGAGGCTCATCTATTTCAGCAGAGGTGTGTCTCGTGAGGCTCTGACCTGCGGCAGACACCCGGATCATGTTCTACGAGCTCGTGAAACGCTTCCCACCTCTGGCCTGGAAAACACCGTTACCAAAGCTAATTTACTAGCAGATCAGTGTCGTTTAGGCTTAGCAGCTCAGATGAATGGAACATTTTAGCACCTTCAAACCTGAGTCCAACTCAAACAGTAGTCACAGCCAGAGAGCGAGCGAGACGCAGACGCTCGTCGGCCGTTTATTAGCTACATTGTTTTGCTAGCAGCCGGGGCGACGTTAAATCAAGCAGGGTCAGACGTCCGATCATTACGAGTCCCTGAGCGCACGAGGAAAAAACCTTGTGCTGTCCTGAGCTGAGAACAGTCAGCCTGAGTCTCAGAACCACAGAGCTGCTATTTAATGAAAAAGAGCTGAAGAAAGATTCTTCACAGCAGTGATACACTACAGGTGAAAATGTGAACGAATCGATATCACCATTTTCTCCAGTTGATTAATCACAGTACATTAAGACAATTGATTTGTGTATGTTTTCTGAAATGTTATTTTTAAATACACAAATGAACTGCACTAATTTGCATTTATTTCCATTACATAAATCTGATCGCTGGATAAAATCAGGTTCATAATTCTGGTTTGATTTTGTCCTCGTATTAGAGTTTTTTTTATCATAAATCAGAAAATACGGTCAACAGACAGAAAACAAAACATTTTCACCATGTTTTTAGAAGTAAAATGTTGTATAAATCAGTATGAATGAAATATGAACAAACCTTCAGAATATAGAGAGGAATAAACCTGTAACGTTTGCTGTTTGTAAGAGAAAAACTATTTACAGATTGTAATCTACAGACACAAATAGAAGAAGTGCGATAAAAGGAGCACTTAAATGTGTATTTTGGATGTTTTCTGTCCAATAGATTGAAAAAAGACACGTTATGAAATGAGTGAAACAGACAGAAACTGATCAGTGCATTAAAAATCAATAGATTTGTCTGTAATGTCTTGCCTTAAAAGATCAGATGACCCTGAAGTCCCTCTTATCAAACCAAGCAGAGAACTAAAACTTGACTCTGAATAACACAAGCGGTGTAATTTTGATGGAAAAACATCTGTATTTCTTCATGGCGGTGATTACACGGGCTCATTATCTTTATATGGCTACATTGTATAAAGTTCTCTCTCAGAGCCAAACGCAGCGCCGCTGCTGGATCTTAATTGGCCGTTTGTTTCGTTCGACTGCCAGTGAGACTGTAAAACCGGCCGGAGCGCGTTGCTGGTGGCCCAGGATTTGGGTAATATGTTAATTGGACTATAACTTAATGTTCTGGGTTATTCAGCGTCACTCATTTACAGAATTTAGCCCATTCTCCAAACCATTAGCTCATGCAGGCGTTTCCTGATCAACTCTCTTCACTTACTAGAGTTTGTGTTTCTGAACAATGTCAAGCTCACCGCCATCATACTGGACTGTCGCGGGCGGTTGTCGGGGCATTGCTGTGCAGTTGCTAGGTTGTTCTGTTTGTCATGCAGGTCTGGAATGTGTCTGGAAACTCCTTTAAGAGAAAAGAGATGTTGGATTTGTTATTATTTTTGGCTTGTGAAAATCAACATACCGTTGTTATGCTATTTAAACATGTCCTAACAACCACCCAAAACACCATAGCAACCACCCAGAATACCCAGGCCACACCCTAGTAACATCTTAGCAACCATTCAAAACAACAAATCAAGCACATAGCAATACCCTAGAAACCAACCATAATTGTCTAATAACTCCATAGCAACACCAAAATAACCACCCAGAGTACTATAGCAACTGCCTAACAACCACCCTGATCACCCCATCACCCAGAACACCCTAGTAACTGCCTAACAACCATTCAAAACAAAATATCAAGCACATAGCAACACTCTAGAGACCACCCAACATACTGTAATAACTACATAGCAACACCATAGTAACCACCAAGAACACCCTAGCAACCAGCCAGAGTACAATAGCAACTGCCTAGCAACCGCCCAGAAAACCCTAACACCCAAAACACACCTAGCAACCACCTCGAACCCACCCAGAACCCAGAAGATGGAAAAAAATTCAAATTGCAGGTTCCTTATGACATCTTTAGAGCTTTCTTTATCATCGTTCTTTATTGCATTTCAGAATGCCTTGAAAGATTCAAAACAATTTTTTCTCTGATGTAATCTCACGCAGTGCAAATAAGCCAAAACATTTATTCACTACTATAAACTCAGTTATCAGCTCTACTCAAAGGCTGTACACAGATCCCTCTATTTTAAGTTGTGAAGATTTTTTTAATGGGAAGCTGCTCTATGCTCCACTATACAGTATAGACTTTCAGCCTATAACTCTTCCAGATTGGTCTTCATCCTCTAAGGGCGATGTTATGCCACCACATTTTTTTAAACAGATTTTTGATAGCATTGGTACCAACAATTTAAACTTAATTAACAAATGCCTTTCTTATGTAAGGTTTTTAAAAAAAAAAAAAAGTAGTTCTTAAACAACTCCAGGCCCTCTTGACTTCTAACTCTGTTGCTGAGGCCTTTCATTCAGGGTTTAAGTCTTATAGCACTGAGACAGTGTTGCTGAAAGTTTTGAACAACATCTTTTTGGTAAAAATAATATTCTGATTCTACTTGACCTCAGCGCGCCATTCGATATGGTGGATCATGAAATAATGATTGACCGCCTGGAACACTGGGCTGGTCTTAAGGGAAATGTGCTTAAGTGGTTTAAATCATTTCTCAATGGTTGATCCTTCTCTGTCTGCACTGGGAATGACAATTCATCCATTTCGCCTCTTCCTTGTGGGGTACCTCAGGGTTCGATTCTTGCACCAATATTATTTCCCCTTTATATGTTGCCTTTAGGATCCATGATTTCAAAAATATAATGTATCCTTCCACTGTAATGCGGACGAAACTCAGATCTTCCAGTGAGACAGTCAAACATGACCATTATCGATAATATATTGTCCTGTTTGATAAAACCGATTGTACTTGACCCTAGAAATCAGGAAGTGGCCCAATGCTTAAAATCTACCCCTCTGTCTGGTAAAATTTCAACTAGTGTTTTCTCATGAATGGATTGTTGTAACTCTCTTTATTTTGGAATTGATAACAAAGCATTGGCACATCTTCAAAAAATACTCAACGCTGCTGCCAGAATGTTTAAGTCAGCCAAGAGATTTGAGTCAGTTACACCGCTTTTAAAATCGCTGAAATGCTTGCTGGTTCAGTACAGAATTAGCTGTAAGATCCTGTTACTTGTTTTTAAGGCACTACATAATTTTGCCCCTTCTTATCTTTCAAGTTTGTTGGCATTTTACAATCCTTCCAGATCTTTGAGATTGGAAAATCAAAATCTTCTTTGTGTTGCAAGAACTAAATACAAACAAAAGCGTGACAGAGGCTTTTCTTGTGTCGGACCCAGACTTTGGAAGGATCTCCCTCTTTCTGTAAGGTCAGTAAAGTCTCTACTGAAATTTAAGGCCTTGTTAAAAGCACATCTTTTAGAGACTTTTGGACGCATTTACACGATGGGGTGTTTTGATTGTTTACTTTGGTTATGACTGTGTGTCACTCTCTGCATGTCTGTTTTTATTTTGTGGTTTTATGTTATTTATGCATTTGTCTTAGTGACTGTGAAGCACTTTGGGCAACAGTGCTCGCATTAAATGTGCTATATAAATAAATAAACACAAAAACCCTAGAAAACAACCAGACTACCTTAGCAACTGCCTAGCAACCACCCAAAACACCCTAACAACCAGAACATTCCAGCAACCTTCCAGAACAGCCTAGCATCCATATAGCAGCCACCCTAGCAACTGCCTAGCAACCACCCAGTACACCCTAGCAATCTGTCTGAGAAACCTAAAACCTTCAAACTTTGAGCTTTTAAAACTTCTTTAAAAGTAAACTGCTTTAAAATCTCTCTCTATATAACTAGCTAGCTTTTAAATCTACTGCTTACTTAAACTTTCAGCTCAGGCTTTCTCCAGCCAAGGGCAAGGCTTGTCTTGATTAACTTTTTTATCTAGTCATTATTATTATTATTTGAAGTGCTGGTCTTTATATGAAACAGGGGTCTAAATGAACTGACGCCTAGAGATCTCGAACAGTTTGAGATTTGAAGTCAGTCACACAATGATACCAGTGTATGTTTGTGTTTGGGGTGAATCTATCGCCATGCTTCCAGCAGACTTCAAAGATAAAACCCTCTCAATATATAAACCAGTTAGGGGTAAAAGAGTCAAAATATTGTTTATGATTTAAAGGAATCATCATCTTGCATTTTGGCTGCTAACGATTAGCGTAACTATTGCTTTTAGTTCATTCCAGCATTTTTGCACATGCAATAAACCCCAAAACTGAGAAAAGAAGGACTTGAAAGAAGAGAGGGAAGATAATTTGGCTGGTCAGAAAAACCTTCACCACAAATCTGGACATTTACGAAAGACAAAGTCTATTACATATGCAGAACATCAAACACATTAAAACATATTCAACACATTAAAGTGAAGAGTCACAGATGCATCTGCTTCAGCGCTGATCCTCACGAACGCAGCCAGAGAATAAAAAGAATCAGACAGCGTTTCTTCTGTGAGGTTTCACATCCTGCACATTCCTTCAGTGCAGCTCCTTTAATTACATAATTGAGAATTATTCCTCTGCCAAATAACACACTCATTAATCTTCTCTTCACTCTCTAGTCCAAAAAGCTTAAAAAAATTACTATTATAAAAATTACTTTTGATTATTAGGCCATATCACTATCACGTTCCGAGGGAAATGTGACCATTAACATTCAAATTCATTTCAGTGAGAGCTGCTCAGCTGGTATTTAGACTCCATAAAAACATCAGTCACTAGAAAAATATCTATTACAGCATTATGCAAAATTTGCATATATAAAGCAAACAAACAAACAAATAAATATTGAAAAATTTATATAAAGTATAAATGAATATATAGTCTCCATAAAAAGATCAGTAATTGAAAAAAAAAAAATATCTACTACAGTTTAATGAAAATTTGATTACAATATTTAAAAAATGAGAAACTACTGACAAATAAAATAAATTAATAGCCTTCAAAAAAAAGAATCAGTCACTAGGAAAATATCTACTTTGGTATAATGAACGATTTAAATTAAACATTAAAAACAAACATAAATAGGAGTGGTGTGGATTACTTGTGGATTATTGTGATGTTTTTATCAGCTGTTTGGACTCTCATTCTGACGGCACCCATTCACTGCAGAGCATCCATTGCTGAGACACTGATGCAGTGCTACATTTCTACAAATCTGATGAAGAAACAAACTCATCCTGATCTTGGACGGCCTGAGGATGAGCACATTTACAGCTGAACTATTCCTTTAATGCTTAATGCTAGAGGTTTCAGCACAGCACTAACTTTAAGTCAAGCATGTACTAGTGCCGTTAATCACACACATACACACACCCCATGTCAAACACTGATTCCCGCTCATCTCATGGTTCTGATGGATCACAGACTGATTTTTGAGCTCTGCGGGAGCTTGAGAGAGAGTTTACACACATGTGCACTAATGACGTGAACTCGCCACAAACAGCTGCAGTTCAATCAAACACACCATGATCTAAAGCAGCACTGCATCCCATTTACACACACATGCAAACTCACAGAGAAATGCCATGTGTCATATTTCATCACACAAATCAAAAGGCATATTCTGCACAAACAACATTATTTGAGCATCCGTAATCCTCATAAAATAGGCTTCACTTTCTTTATGCAAAATGCAATTACTTGTCTGTGATTGTGGAGTGAAATATGAGGTTTTCTGGGCTTCATCACAATCTGTTTGTGGGTTTGTGTGAAACGCCCGTCTCCATCCTTTCAGTAACCTCAGCCAGCGTACAATATGAGTTGAACTGGATGCTTGCCCATCGTTCTGTTACACAAAGAGTTCTGCTATCATTCTAATGTCAACCAAAAAGCGCGTGGTCACTGCTGACACAAACACAATACAGAATACTCTAGCAGCTCCATTGGAACACCCTAGTAACCACCCAGAACAACGTAGCAACCGCCAGGAAACTATCCAGAGTACCCTTGCAACACCCCAGTAACTGCTTAGTAACCACCGAGAGTACCCTAGCAACCCGTCACCAGTGGTTATTATTTCTCAAGGTGTTTCAGGGCACGATTCGGCCCTGCTCTGGAGCCAAAGTTCTCTCAAAGAGTTCAGAATCTGCTTCGCTCGCATTAAACGCGATCATTCAAGGTCCGTAATGCAGCGCTGCGGTTTTCTGAGCTAAACAGTCCATCAGGCCATGAAATATTTCACACATTAAATCATCATTCGGGGTTTCCCATGATGCATCACGCGCAACAGAGGAAAGCCGTTTGTAGGAATGAAGATAAACACACAGGATTTGCAGCGTTCCGGCGGTCAGAGGGGGAGAGAACTGCAGAACTATCAGTTTCTCGTCAGCACAATCTTCCAGGCTCTGATCCAGTTGGACTCTCGGAAGAACCGACCGAAACCCAGCGAAGCGACCGCCAGATCGGAGATAAATATTGAAGAACGATGCATTTGAATCGCATATACATTTCTCATGCATATACATTACACAGTTTAACACATAAACTAATAAACTTAATGTGATGCATACATCAGTCAAACAGGTCAGATTTCTGCACTCAATACATTATGGCATAGTTTATTACTAGCTGTTTGCATCTATTTGATTTTATTTAAATTCAAAACGCATTTATTCAAATTGCTTAGAATTAGCATGAATCTGTTTATTGTGAAAACAATTACATTTATTGAATTGGTTAAAATACGGCTAGCTGTGGAATGAATGTGATGAATGAGATTTTATTAAACTGTTTTTATTGATAAATAATATATAAATCTGGTTATATGTTATATTTCAATATATATTAAAATCTGGCCTGTTTATGTATGACTGGCAAATATGCATCAAATTAGGTTTATTAGTTTGTTAATACTGTGTAATCCAAATGCATGGAAACTTTATATGCAATATTTTACGTGCACAATTTTGCATGCAAATTAAATACATATCTTAAATTTAAGCCTAAATACTTGTGAATACTGAAAATGTGCAACTCTTATTTCACAGAGAAACAAATTGCGACACAAACATGGCTGTAAATTAATTTTTAATTTTTGACAGTATGAACTTGCAGTGCATTGAGAACAGAAGCTCATTCTCTGCTTTCTACACACTAAACATCAGACAGGTTTGGAAATGAGTGATTCGAGTTTGATTTGCGTGAACTGCTGCTTCAGTCCTCTGTGTCGTTGTGTTTTCATCACAGCTAACTGGTGTTGATGGGAGCAGCTCGTGTGGTTGTAATCGGAGGCCTCTGCTTCTGCCAAGCCGCAGGTCGAGACGGAGCCGTCCGGCTGCAGAATGAGCCATTGTTCGGTGCGGAGGCGGGACGCAGCGAGGAGGGAAACGAGGGGGAGTCTCGTCAGGAATTCAAGGTTGTTAGGAGGAGAAAAACACAAGCAGGCTCCAGTTAAACAGTTTGAAGGTCGAGGGTCAAACGGGTAATTCCCCAGGAAACCCTTGAGCTTCTGCAGGACGTCCTTCAGCCGCTCCTCCCTCTAGTGTTCGTCTCATTCTGCTGAAGTCAGCACACTTTCTGCTTCAGACCCTTCAAAGTGCACTAGAGCCGCTCTGAGAGTCACTTCAGCAGCTTCTCATCGTGTCATTTGAGCAAAACTACCGTCTGACACACGGAAACTCACAGATCTTCACAATAAACAGACAGAATAAAAGTTTAGTATCACTGAAAAAACTATTATAGTTTTTATATTTTCTGCTTTCATGTTCATTTTAGTTAAATGTTTAGTCATTTTTGTTGTGTTTTTGTCTTATTTTTTTTTTTTTTATTTTAGTACATCCAGTTAAAATAAATAAGAAATGTTGCCTCCGGAAAGTAGCTGATATAAAATCAGCTTTTAATATTTCAATTATTTTATTTTACTATTTATTTTTATTTATTTTTATTTTATTTATTTTATTTTATTTATTAATTTTTATGGCTTTAGTTTTTGTTATAACAAAACTACAACTCTAACAAACGGGGTTTAACTTTAAGAAATTATGACAGAAATATACTACTATTGTATGAAATGCACTTATGAAAATTATAATAATAATAATAATATTAATGAATATCATACAGCCAATATATTTTTTCATCCATGTTTTAATTTATATAGTTCTGCTGTGTAGCATCTTTCTTGACAAAAAAATAAAACTGCAATGTTTTGTTGCGAAGTAACTGATATATTTTCATTGTTAAAGTTTCAATTCATTTCATTAAACACCATTTTTGATGATACATTTTTATTAAAACTTAAAACATTCAGAAAAATCCATTACAAGAAAATTAAGAAAAATAAAATGGAAAATACACAATGTAGGGAAAAATAAAACATTTAAATTTAATGGGGCCCTGAATTAAAATGTAGCTACTCTGGAGTTTAACTGTGAATTAACAAGTTATGTACATTAATTCTCTAGGTTAAGGGTCTCTAAACTCGGTCCTTGCCTCAACACACATTTCTATGGTGCTTTGATTAAAGCAGATTTAAAGTAACAGAGGAAAGTAACAGCTTTGTAAAATTCAACAATTATGAAATAACTTCAATTTCAGCTCTAAAAACACAACAGGGTCGCTATTCAGCTCAGTTCAGTTCACTGTTAATGTGAAAATGATTTTTCGAAGTTGTGAATAAAATTAAGATTTTTGGATGTTAGAAAATATTTCGGTTTTCTACTTAAAAATCTGTTTAATTTACTGTTACTTGCCATTTTTTTTTTTTTGTGAAATTGAGCAATTTCTGAGTTAAATTTTTTTTGCACATTTTTTCTATGTAGACAAATTCTATTCGCACACATGCATGTGAATGCAAACGATCACACATGTGCGGTTATTGCTTTTTAAATAAAGCGTGTGGTTCCTGACTCACGGGTGTGGAACGAACACTAACAATGCATATCTGTCGATCTGACAAACACGGCTGGACCTCAAGCGTTCTCCAGCAGCACAAGCGTCAGTCCAGCTCCAGAGGAACCCGTAATCTGCGGCGCTGCAGATCTAAATGAAGCTCGGGCAGTGTTTACCCTGCGTGTCTTTGCTCTGTCATTACACAGCGTGTGGGTGTTGATCTGTGAGCATCCAACAATATATGTGCTTTCCACAACCAAAAAAGAACCAGTGAATACAGAGAACAGTAAACCAGCCACTAGTGGTCATATTTAGAATCATAAGTGTAATTTTACAAACCATACAGCTTTACTTTGGATGCACGACAGCATTCATTTCTATAAATTAATTCTATAACACTAACTAGAATAACATTGCTCTGCATCACATTTGTTGAATAAAATCAAAGTTTCTTACTAATTTTGAGCTGCTGATTCCAAAAAATAGATACAAAATGATGCATTTCATAACATTTTTTATATGTGTGGAGAAGTTGTCTTGTATTTCCTTTCATAAGCAGAAATCACCACAAAAGACATGATTCCTGTATGAATCTGAGCCCATGTGACATTATTTGATGTCTAATCCTGATTTCAAAGCCTTATGAAGAATTATGGAAGTTGACAGAAGAAAATGCAAACATGAGTCAAATTTTCTGCTGCATACTATATGATAGTAAAAAGTTATTTGACATTAAATATATTTGACCATAATTTTCCACTCTTTTGCAGATTTTATGTTAAATGATATATTATTTTTGTCATCAGGGTTAACCCTAACCCGAACCTATTTTTGTCATTTTAATATATTAATTAAAAATGTTTTATGTAAATTGTGTATATATATATATATATATATATATATATATATATATATATATATATATATATATATATATATATATATATATATATACACACACAGTCAATTATAATTGTATTTATCATTTGTATTTTACATGCAATTTAATATGTAGGCTGTGATAATTACCTATACATTATATTACATTATAAATATTTATTTGATAAATTTGATAAATCTACTAAATATATTGTAGAAACCTATATTGTACAACTGCTTTGCAACGATTTGTTTCGTGAAAAGCACTACACCATAAAAAGTTGAATTGAATCGAAAAATCTATTAAAAAAATAAAAATTAATCACTTTTTTTCTTGAGTTTCAACTGTGAAATTTTTTCATTCCAATTTAACTGATGAATCTGATTTAAGGTTGTAGGATGCAGAAACGCAATTCAGTTTATAATGTAATGAAGCTGAATTTTTAAATCAATTGAAATTCGAAGGAATTCTCATCACTGTCATTTTTAACTGGAAAAATTAAGGTTTGTCAAGACATACCCTGAATGTTGATTAACTAAAACTAAACAATTAAAAAAAAATAAAAACCAACTTGAAATTAAATAAACAGTTTGTAAATCAGCTATTTTTTCAGAATGTAGACTGTTATGAAATATTATTTGTTAATTCTGTTGATAGATAATAACAGTTTTGGTGATTGGTTTGGTGTGTGTTATCCCTGCAGTCGTCACACACTCGCTCTCTAATAGCAGGAAACATGCAAACACAATATTGTTTTAGTTCGCTTGAGCTTCGCCTTCATTTGCGGTTCCTGCCAACGAACTTCAACCAAACTCTCCCAAAAGCAAACACTTTCTCCTCTGCCCTCAGAAGATCACGTGAGTATGTGAAATCTCAGAGACACATCATTACGCTCTCGCAGATGCTGAGAGGAAGCGGCGGCGTGAGGATCCTCGTGTGAGAAACATCTGGAAGCCATCGCTGGTGCAGATGCACGAACCCTCAGCATTACATGGAGTTTAACTCTGAACAGACTCTGCTGAAGCGCTGAGGAAGCCATGGAGAGATGAAATCACTGCCATTTGGAAGGTGTTCAAGCTTGTTTTAATTGTTTTCATTCTGCAGACTCTCAATTACGTTCTGCTTTAAAAAGCCAAATATCTGTCCTTCTCAGTGTGTTTAAAAACACTCAAACAAACCTGTGATCCTAAACACTGAACACCAAACGTGAGCAGAACGAGCTTTTGTTTTTAAGTAGTGTTTGTCAGGTCAAGCATCGCTGTGTATTTTGAAATAGCTATTTTTATTTAATTTTATTTTTGTTATAAAAAATAAGAACAAAGAAGCAAATTACAAACAATAGAACAAAAGTACAAATTAAAACTTTTTTCAATAGACGTTTTTCAGCTACAGTGGGTTTAACACGCAGTAAGAAATACCACAGAAATTAAATAAATTATGATAAGAGAAAGAATGGTAAGCTGGACAAATGAAACTTCCTAAAGGGTTGTCTCTCTATTCTCTACACTTTAGCCTTTTAGAAGACCTTTAATGACAGACGGCAGCAGGTATATTAGGCTGCTGCTGTCACTTTAAGACAGACCGCACTGATCCAATATACTAAAACACATCCGGTTTTCACAACTGTTTACATTGATTTAACACACAACTGACTGTGTTTAAATAAATCCTCCACACAACAGGCATTTTGACATAATTGTGTGCATATTTGACCATTCAAGTGCAATAAGATGTAAAAGAGAACACATTGAGCTCTTCAATGCTTATTGCATTTAATATCTCTTTATTTTCTCACTCATGCATGCTTATTAATCACTCCTAGGTCAGGTGTATATAACTTATGATATATGCATATCATGAAATAAACTATATAGCAAGATCTCTTATGATACACACTTTTTACCGTGGTAATGATATATATACCGTCACACTGCCCAGCCCTAACTTCAAGTGTGTTACTTTGTCTCTTTGTAATTATTTGTGAAATTTACTAGCAATTTCTGAGTAAAAATTGTTTCACCTAAACTTTTTTCAGTGAAGGCGACATCTCATTTTCAAGTGCTAAACTAGTAGGCCTAAAATAACTAAAACTAAAAATTAAATACCTTAAAACTAATAATAGACAAAAAAAAGAGAATACAACTAAAATTAAATTGAAAACTGAAAATATAAAATCTTTACAAAAACTATAATAGTGGAACAAAAATACTAAAATAAAATAAAGATAAGATGCAAAACATGATTTTATTTCTCCAATAAAAACATCTACTCTTTCCTAAATGAGAAGGAAAATTATTTAAAATATTAAGTCTTGTTTTCTGAAGAATTTATAAAAATTATGCAAGTTTATGCTTAAAACATAAACATCTGCCAACGGGCTCAGAAAAATAAACTCGATTCAAAGGGAAAACTAGAGTATTTTTCTGACCCCACCTGCATTTTTCTCTTATTTTAACCAAAAACAAGACAATGATTGTAATTGTAATTTTGCTTCCGTAGTTAAAAATGAGAGTTATAATAAAACAGGAGTGTTCTGAGCTTATTGTATTAGTCTGCTGATCATAATTCAGGGTGATTGTGTGTTTATTGTGATTTTGTAGCTCATTAATGAGAGTATGTTTCCAGCAGCAGCGGGCGGAGGCTACAGTTCTGGCCATAAGACGACTGACTACACAATGTTCCTTTCAGCCGCTGGCACCACGCCTCACACGACCCTCAACATTAATCCTGCTGCTCCCGAATCCTGAGGTTTCCTTCATGAATTTGCTCATAAAATCAGTGTGCTCATGAATCTCTCGACGGGGCGGCAGCAGAAGCGCGTCACAAACACCACAAAGTCCACTCAGTGAATGTGTGAAGGGTTAGATAATTCTCTATCTGATGCCGTTTCCATACGTTTGACTTTTACGACGCTGCTTTAAAACTACAGCACACACGTTAGCTGAACTTGCTTATGGTCATGGAGAAACAGCTAATGCTCTCAATATGACAGATAACATGCATGTGACGTCAGGAGCTTATATATCACACCGGTCCTGTTCCAAAACACACACAGCCTTCGTCTGCACCAGGGTCATGCACCGATGCATTAAGAAAGTCTTTTTCATTCCAGTTTAATTGCTGAATTTGATTTAAGGTAGGACGCAAAATTGCATTTCAATTTATGTAAGGAAGTTGAATATTAAATGAATTGAAATTCATATAACTGTCATTTGTAACTAGGAAAAATACCAGGTCAATATTCAGCCAGTTACTAAAAAATAAAATAAAACAAAATAAATTCAAAAAGTTCCCACCAATGCCAAAATCAAACCTACACCCTTGGTTAAATTTTTAGTAAATGCAACAATAGTTTAAGCATTAAAATAGTACTAAAATAACTAAAATTATAGTCAATAAAAAAAAGCAAAATTACTAAAAGTTACAATTTTAAAGGAAAACTCAAATATCAAAAAGTAACAAAGTTCAAAATATCAACAAAAACTATAATAGTGGATCAATGACACTAAAATAACACTAGATTTGTCAAAGAATAAAGTTTAAAGTTTTGTTAAATGTTTAAAAAAAGCCAAATCTCTGACTTGCTACCTACAGAAATTAGTTTTTCGTCATATTTAATCAATTAACTTTTGTGCACCAGGGAGGATGAACAATTTCTTTGTATTGCAGTTCAGTAAATGCCTGCATCAACTACAATTAAACGAGTTTAAACATGTCTGATGGAGGGATGAACTCTGGGTGACGGCAGCAGGTGTGAAATCATCAGCAGTGTAACGTGGGAGGTGACCTTTGACCTCAAACACTGCTGCTCCTGCTCCTGGATGAAGGTCATGTAAGGGGTCAGAAGGTCAATGAGCAACAGACACCGATGAACACTGATGACCTGTGAGAAACTTCTGTCCGGTGTTTGTACAGTTCAGAAACTGGTCCACATGACGGAGGAGTGACGGACGTCTAAAGAACAGTCAGGCAATGCTAACATCACTTTAAAAAAAAAATGCAACAAAACTTATCTGTAGCGTCAGTAACACCAATTAAAACAATCTAAACCGGCTTTGGCATGTAAATAAAACTAGGTGGTAACTTCGAGAAACTGCAGTGTTAGACAACTAGATAGTGAAGTGTGCAGACAACAATTTGATTGAGAAGATGCAGTTCAATTTTAAAAATAAGGAAGATTTCATAGAAAATGATATCAGTTTAAAGGAAGGTTTGTGAAGACACTTTGAATGTTGCCTTGACAAAAACATGTTTTTGTCTGAAATGTCTTTATGTCTGAAATATCACCACATTTAATGAATTAACTCTGTAGACCAGGGTGGAAGAGTACTTCCTTTCCCAGAATGCATCACCTGTGTGAAATGACAATTGGACAATTCAGTTCAAATTTCATTGTAATGAATTGAAAGGGAGCCAATTCTTCCATTCTGACTTTTTACACGGATCCATGAAACTGCAACATTACACACAGTAATCAAATGCTGAATGATGTAAACGAATCATATCCAAAACTAGAGATCTGCCAAAAGCATCAGACATCTATCCAAGCTGACAGAACTGACATGAGGAACGAAACCACAAGATCTGAGACTGGAAATGATCTCACGCATGATGCTGTGAGTGACACGATAAACCGGTACAACCATTCAAATATATACAGTACTCCTCAAACGTCTGGAAGCATTGTGATTTTTAAATGTTTTTGAAAGAAGTCTCTTTTGCTCACCAAGGCTGCATTTATTTGATCAAAAATACAGTAAAATTGTAAAATATTACAGTTTAAAACAGCTGTTTTCTGTTTTAATATGTTAAACTGTCATTTATTCCTGTGATGTGCAGCTGTATTTTCAGCATCATTACTCCAGTCTTCAGTGTCACATGATCTTCAGAAATCATTCTAATATGATGATTTGCTGCTCAAGAAACATTTCTGATTATTATCAATGTTGAAAACAGTTGTGCTGCACAATATTTTTGTGGGAACTGATACATTTTATTTTTCAGGATTCACAGATGAATAGAAAGTTCAACAGAGTAGCATTTATTTGAAATAGAAATCATTTATAAATGTCTTTACTGTCACTTTTGATCAGTTTGATTAATTTATGCATCCTTGATGAATATAAAAGTGTTAATTTTTTTCAAGAAAACTTACTGACACTGATCACAGTTTTCAACACTGTCAAGTACTGTATAAAGGCAAACACAACTTCATGGCTGCAAAATAAATATTCGGTTTCTGTCCAGTGTGTTCTCAGTCACCCGTCACCAACAAGTTAATATTAGGCCCGTTTCAGATCTTTACCAGCCCACAATAACATGCCGGAGGAATTTCTGCTCTTTTTCTGCGTTTATCTGTGAACGCCGTCAGCAGATATTTGAGCGCATGAACTTCAGCTGAGAGACATGATAATGGATTTAAGAATGACCTGCTGTACCGAACGCCGATATTTCTGTCTTGACCTGCGATACACACTCACACACATGCGCAAATATTATCCTACACGCCGTCTGTGTTTGCTTTGCTCCACGAGTGCGAGAAGCTAACGGGCTGCTGCGGGTTACTGAATAAAATATTACAAGTCTCGGGGCTGAATGGAGCTTTGTCGTCTTAAAACAGTAAAACTTTTCCGGTTCAGTCGTCGCCTTCATATTGAACCGTGGCTTCAGATTTGTGTGCAGCTATTTTTGGGCTGAATGATGAGAGATGGTGTGTGTGTGTTGAGAGTTTAATGTGTCTATAACACTCGCTCGTGATCCACACACAGTTAACAGACAGAAAACACACTCTAAAGGAGATTCTGTGAAGTCCTAGTGACAGACTGAATAGAGATTGACGTTATTCTTTTAAACTGGAATGTAAGAAGTATACTAGCCAGTGTATAACAAACTCTATACTCTATTAAGTTGCACTTTTTGTTCTTAATTAAGGCAGAGCACAGTTATTAGGTCACAAGCTCTCAGTAAAGTAATGCTTAGTCACATGATTTGACGTTTACCTATCAAATATCAGTTTTCATATTAGTGTTGAAATGCCATGAATTTCAGTTTGTCCTGTGAAGGCTGATTTTAAATGATTTTGCCTTCTGCATAACTTAATGTTCCACCGAAACATGATACTTACTAATATTTTATATAAGAAAAATCATTCAAAAAAACTATTTCATACAAAAACATAAAATTATATTTACTGTATTTATTATGATTGGCTTTCTTTCGTGATGCACACAGAAACACATTGTTTAAATAGGCCTAAGGTTTGTTTTGAAGATCCTCTAACAAGCAATTTATCCACAATGTTCTCTCTTAAAATGTAAATGACTGTAAATGTCAGCATCAATGAATGTGTAAAAAACTGAAGCCCTGTCAGAGACAATATGAGCTTACTGATGCAATTCAATCAATCTGCTGTTTTATTCCAACTGTTACTCCCGTAAATATTTACTAGTGCACAGTAAGTCGTAATTCACATTTCATTCATGTTTAATGGTGCAACGAAAAAATATTTAGTTGTGCGCAAGTAATAACTTCCATTTTATTCCAGTTTAATGGTGCAAAAAAGATATTTACTAGTGCGCAAGTCGTAACTTCTGTTTCATTTGCGTTTAACGGTGCAACAAAAAATAATAGTCCGCAAGTCGAAATTTATGTTTCATTCAAGTTTAATGGTGCAACAAAAAAAATATTTAGTAGTGCACAAGTCATAACTTCTTTTTTATTCCAGTTTAATATGCAATTAAATTTTTTTTATTTAGTAGTGCACAAGTTGTAATTTCCATTTCAGTACAGTTTAATGGTGCAACAAAAAATAGTTGTGCGCAGGTCAAAACTTCCATTTTATTCTAGTTTAATGTGCAATAAATTTTTATTCTATTTAGTAGTGTGCAAGTCGAAACTTCAATTTTATTAAAGTTTAATGGTGCAACGAAAAATATTTACTAGTGCACAAGTCATAACTTTTGTTTAATTCACGTTTAATGGTGCAACGAAAAATAGTCATGCACAAATCGAAACTTACATTTCATTCAAGTTTAATGGTGCAGCGAAAAAATGAGCAATGCACAAGTCATAACTTCCGTTTCATTCCAGTTTAATGTGCAATGAAAAAAAGGAAAAAAAATGTTTAGTAGTGCACAAGTCGAGACTTCCATTTCATTAAAGTTTAATGGTGAATCGAAAAATAGTAGTGCACAAGTCGAGACTTCCATTTCATTCAAGTTTAATGGTGAATCGAAAAATATTTAGTATTGCGGAAGTCGAAACTTCCATTTCATTCAAGTTTAATGGTGAATCGAAAAATATTTAGTATTGCGGAAGTCGAAACTTCCATTTCATTCAAGTTTAATGGTGAATCGAAAAATATTTAGTAGTGCGGAAGTCGAAACTTCCATTTCATTCAAGTTTAATGGTGAATCGAAAAATAGTAGTGCGGAAGTCGAAACTTCCATTTCATTCAAGTTTAATGGTGAATCGAAAAATATTTAGTAGTGCACAAGTCGAGACTTCCATTTCATTCCAGTTTAATGGTGAATCGAAAAATATTCAGTAGTGCACAAGTCGAGACTTCCATTTCATTCAAGTTTAATGGTGAATCGAAAAATATTTAGTAGTGCGGAAGTCGAGACTTCCATTTCATTCAAGTTTAATGGTGAATTGAAAAATATTTAGTAGTGCACAAGTCGAAACTTCTGTTTCATTCAAGTTTAATGGTGAATCGAAAAATAGTAGTGCGGAAGTCGAAACTTCCATTTCATTCAAGTTTAATGGTGAATCTAAAAATATTTAGTAGTGCACAAGTCGAGACTTCCATTTCATTCAAGTTTAATGGTGAATCGAAAAATATTTAGTAGTGCACAAGTCGAGACTTCCATTTCATTCAAGTTTAATGGTGAATCGAAAAATAGTAGTGCGGAAGTCGAGACTTCCATTACATTCAAGTTTAATGGTGAATCTAAAAATATTTAGTAGTGCACAAGTCGAGACTTCCATTTCATTCCAGTTTAATGGTGAATCGAAAAATATTCAGTAGTGCACAAGTCGAGACTTCCATTTCATTACAGTTTAATGGTGAATCGAAAAATATTTAGTAGTGCACAAGTCGAGACTTCCATTTCATTACAGTTTAATGGTGAATCGAAAAATATTCAGTAGTGCACAAGTCGAGACTTCCATTTCATTACAGTTTAATGGTGAATCGAAAAATATTTAGTAGTGCGGAAGTCGAGACTTCCATTTCATTCAAGTTTAATGGTGAATTGAAAAATATTTAGTAGTGCACAAGTCGAAACTTCTGTTTCATTCAAGTTTAATGGTGAATCGAAAAATAGTAGTGCGGAAGTCGAAACTTCCATTTCATTCAAGTTTAATGGTGAATCTAAAAATATTTAGTAGTGCACAAGTCGAGACTTCCATTTCATTCAAGTTTAATGGTGAATCGAAAAATATTTAGTAGTGCACAAGTCGAGACTTCCATTTCATTCAAGTTTAATGGTGAATCGAAAAATAGTAGTGCGGAAGTCGAGACTTCCATTACATTCAAGTTTAATGGTGAATCTAAAAATATTTAGTAGTGCACAAGTCGAGACTTCCATTTCATTCCAGTTTAATGGTGAATCGAAAAATATTCAGTAGTGCACAAGTCGAGACTTCCATTTCATTACAGTTTAATGGTGAATCGAAAAATATTTAGTAGTGCACAAGTCGAGACTTCCATTTCATTCCAGTTTAATGGTGAATCTAAAAATATTTAGTAGTGCACAAGTCGAGACTTCCATTTCATTACAGTTTAATGGTGAATCGAAAAATATTCAGTAGTGCACAAGTCGAGACTTCCATTTCATTACAGTTTAATGGTGAATCGAAAAATATTTAGTAGTGCACAAGTCGAGACTTCCATTTCATTCAAGTTTAATGGTGAATCGAAAAATATTTAGTAGTGCGGAAGTCGAGACTTCCATTTCATTCCAGTTTAATGGTGAATCGAAAAATATTTAGTAGTGCACAAGTCGAAACTTCTGTTTCATTCAAGTTTAATGGTGCAATGAAAAAGTATTTAATAATGTGTCAAAATCATAACTCAGTTCCACTTTACATTAAAACTACACTAAGTTGTAACTTACACACGGCTAGTGCAACCGGCCCTGGTCCAAAGAGCTTTTACTGAAAGTAAACTACATAGATTGCTCAAAACTTCTGTAACTAATTGCACTAACTAACATCACATTGACACATCTAAACCTGTCTCTGCTGTTTTACACTACAGGCAATCAGCTAAATCAGTCAGTCAATAAGCCTATAACAAAGGTGTACAGTTTAAAGTGGGTTCGTTTTGAAGTAATTATTCACATAATGTTGGATGTTTCTGTAGTTTATACATAAATTTACGTTTTGACTAAGTGTAATGGTGTGACAGAAAAATATTTAGTAGACTAAATCAAAACTAGATAAAGTAAGTGCAACTGGCCCTAATGAAAGTAATAATTAAAAAGATTTTCTACTGATCAGTGCCACAAAAGCCAAGATAAATCCACTGATTGACTGAACTCTCCTTCAGAAATAAATTAATAAACACACAGTCTTGAGATGGAGGGAAAAGCTGGGTCTCTCACTCACAGATCAACAACACACGGTTTGATTAAACCATTTCAGCGCAGACATCTGACTGAATATACAACTTGATCACCATCAATGAACAAAACGCCAAAGTATTTCACACACACATGCGGCTCATTGTGGGAATGCTTGGTTCGGTCCAGTAGGAATGTTTTAATGAATGTTCTTCAGTCTCTGATGTTGTTTTCACAAAGCACACATCAACACATTCCAGAAACTCTGAGCTCAGTGATGGATGCTCACGGTTTGTGCACATTTTGTGATTTTGTTCTTGGTTGTGTGAACTGTGAGAGACTATCAACATCTACAATTAATATCACACACAGGTCAAACGGGGCTCCACAGCCACTCAAACACAAGTATGTGTACTTCACTTCCAAACATCTTCTGCTCTGATCACAGATGAGGATATTCCTCAAACACGGTGCTCCAGGTTTCATCCTAACCTCCAACACCAGCTCAACAAACACACGCCACTCAAACTCTTAGAAACGTCATGTTTTAAATACAACTCCCCTTTTTTGAGGGAAACTTCAATATCTGGTCATTTTGACATGATTTGTGTCTGTTCTGATAAAGTTTTTATTCCCCTTGTGTCAGTGCCAAAATCCACCCTTAACTTTTCACTTCCCATGTTTCTTTGTTTGTTTTTTAACCCAGCCATACCCAAAAATAAAGAAATCAAAGCAGGAAATAATATTACTTCTAAATACTACAGAAGGTAAGTGAGAGAAAGCAAAAGAACCAGCAACAAGCTGGCATGCCGGCTCTTAAAGCCTCTGTCTCCACCAGCACAGCTGAACACAATAATCACTGACACATTATCATTGGCTGAGAGCCAGAGCAGTCAAAAAAATCAGCCAATCAGAGAGTCTCAGCTTGCACCTCAGTTTGCATACTTGTACTTAAGTGAGATGGGATGTCATTGACAAAATTTGCTCATTTTTTTCAAATCAGCCAGATATTTTTTTTTTTCTGATATTCAAAAAAACAATTAATTCTACAGAAATCAGAACACAATTTTGATAAAACCTGCAGATGTTTTATACATACATGTATAATTTGAATCAATTTTTAATTTTATGGCGAATCTGGTAATTTTCTGCAGTAATTTTCATATGCATAAAAACTAAACTCTAAATTCTAAAAGAGTCATTCCAAACCATGTTTTGAGGTCTTAATGACTGAATTCTTTGTCTACCGACTGCCTTAAAAGTATTAAGTATTAATTCATAACTAAAAAACTTGTCTATACAATAATAATTACTAAAGAGTTAAAGCTAATTAAAAAGTAAAACTGAAACTACTTATGCACATATATAGTATGTTATATTGTTTAGAAAATTATGCTGTGTGTTTAATATTCAATAAAGCAAATTTAAAAAAAAATCACAATCAGAATACAGCAGGATTGGAGGAACCACTCCAAACATCTGTTTGAGATGGCAGCTTTATTATTGATATTAAGCATGTTGAAACGGCTCTCCATAATAATATTTTTGAATCGTATATAAGGCCTGTTCCCTAAACACAAGAGACTTTGAAAACCCCTGACATCACCGGGGAAATCAGTCAGATGCTCTCGTCTGTTTTTCCACGTAATGATGGTAAGAGGCGTCCAGACTCCCTGCGTCTCACAGAAACCCTCACAAACCCTGAGCTCACACACAGTCCCTGCATGTGACTGTAATGTGAAGAGGGTTCAGCACTAGTACGGTGCATTTTCTTCTTTTTAATCGCTGCTCGTCTAATAAACTCCCTTTGGAAAGCAGTTGTGTTTAAAGATTTGTCAGTTAAACTGGCATGTTACCCTGAACCAGTTACTAGTTACTAGCTGCTAGTGTTGATACTGCAATTCAGACCCAACAGCCCAAAATAGTGTCCAACCAAACAGTCTGAGCAAATCAAAGCTATATTATCACTCTAAAAAGAAGAACCCCAGTCTCCTCTTTAGATTTTAGACATGTCACTCCACTCATGTGTTTGCTAAGAATGAGAATTTACTACAATGGAAAAGGCTGTTTTGAATCACTTGTATGCTCTTCCAAGGTCAAAAACTCTCATGTGGGGGCCCTGGAATATTTCCGTATGGGGGCCCTTGGGGGCAAAAAGGTTGAGGACCAAATGCACTGTATTTTATTGTTGATTTTTAATCCCTTCACCAGCTAAACTAAGAGTTAGAGAACCTTTAAAGAACTATACATGTTGGATTATTTGTAGTGTTATATAACACCTCAACCACCCCAAAGAACCACTGAAGAACCTACTTTGTATTTTTCTATTCGAAAATTAACTAAATGAAAATATAAACATCATAAACCATCTTCCAAACTGTGTTTTTGCCTTATCCTAAATCACTAGAGTTGTCGGGACAGATTTCCCGGGAAACTGCATTAATAAAGGAAAGAAGGTCAGGATACTATTGTATGCAAAGAAGCTTGAAGCTTGAACCTCGAAACGAAAAAGAGAAAAAGAGTTTGCAAGCAAAAAAGGAACGTGACAAGCCTGTAATAAAACACGAATCAACATATCAACAAATCATCACTTTCGATGTTCTTAAGCAACGCTGACTCTAAACAAGTTACAGCTTTGGTTAAAAGTCAGAGCAACACCGGCATATACGCTCTTACCTGCTCATAAGACATCTCCGGATATCCGTCTAGTGTTGATGTTGTAACTGAGACATACAGCGACGCGCCTCAGAACATCAGAGTCATCCGTGCGGAACAGCAGAGCCGAAGCACAACTCACCTGATGAGCAAAATAATACTCCTCCGCATGTAGCTACGTGTGTAGTTAGTTTTATGCTTCAAAATAAAGTATGCAATTATCCACACTAGTTTCTACAAAATAATAAAATCAGTGTCTCTGTCAATGTGTGTTTGTATTTGGTATTATCATCCAAGTAGAATACGTTCAGCTGATTATTGTAATAAAACAAACCCCTTCAGAGTGATACAAGACCCATCCTCCTGACCGACTGACTGCACATTATTCTTCATATAAAAACGTCTGGGATATGTTCTCATTTGCATAATCTTCAATTATGTAAATTTGTATCTTTTTATTTTTTTCAGAATGGTGTAAAACTTGATGGTTTTTGTGCCACTTATGAATATATGAATGCAAAAAACAACAGGGACATAAGAAAAGGCTAAATGGTCTTATGGGCTATTTTTATAGTAAAAATGACCACTATGGAAATAAATGAGACAATGAGACAATTTTGGGGTAAAATCCACAAATCAGCTACAATGAATTAGGCCTAGTATTTGACAATAAATTCACACACACACACACACACACACACAAATGGTGCATAATTTAGAGGTGCGTATTTTGTAGTATCATGAAATCTCTGAAATAAATATTATTATAGCAAAATATAGTACATTCATTTAAAAATATATGCTTATTGTCTTTGGTTTTGACCGCCAAGTGTGACTCCTAAGTGAGGAATATCAGAGGACTAGATTAATGATGTCGCAGATATAAACACATCAGCAGCAGTTTAATACAGTTGTAAATATTTGTGTACAAATATTTGTGACTCTAAAAGTCAGATGTGAGCGCCGACAGATTTCCCTGTAAACAGCAGGAAGAGTGCATTAGGGACTGTGTGTGATGTCAGGCTGGTTTCAGGATGAGCTTGTGCTGTTCATCACGGCTCATATCAGAGAGATTTCAGTCTGGGATTCATGGATCGCTGAGAAACACATCTCTGAGGTCAGACGGAGATGACTGGAGGGCTTCAGGCAGGATCTCCAGCTCTGCAGAAGCTGTGTTAAATATGACTGTCAGAGGTAGAACATCACCATCTGGTGTCTGAACTCTCTCACAACCTCTAACAGCATGAAATACAGTAGAAACTCAGCCTGTAGGTGCATACCATACACAGTGACTGGCTAGATCCTGCATAAAAATGCAATGAATTGCACAACATTTATTGTAATGCTGGTGACCCTGAAGCACAGACAGCAAAACAAATGAAGAACAGAATGAAGAACTTGACCTGAACAGCTCTCGTCTTTCATAAACCCTGCACATTCAATAACAATGATGTCAACAGAACTACAGGTTTAAGGGTTTTTCATGGATCACTTTTGAATCAGTGTGTGATGTGAAGCTGTCATCTGTGTTTGGGTCCTCACGGGGGTTTGAGGTGTCCATCTGCTGCCCTCTGGCCCTGACAAAACCAAATACACATTAAAACTGGCTGTGTGTGTGTGTGTGTGTGTCTGTGTGTGTGTGTGTGAATAGCTTTATATATAAACAATAAAAGTCCATGGTGTTCTGATTCAGACAGGGCACCTGTACCTGCTGTGTGGTGAGTTGAAGCAGGTCTTCATACAGTGTTTTCCATCGGTCCACCTCCGCCTGGAGGTCAGACATCACCTCAACATCCCACCTGTCAGGAAAACAGAACAATATTAGCATAATGTATCAATTAAAATAGCAATTAAATCAATAAAATAATCAAATTAAATTGTAAATTGCAAATTAAATTAAATTAAATTAAATTAAATTAAATTAAATTAAATTAAATTAAATTAAATTAAATTAAATTAAATAATGACCTGCTGCAGGATTCTGTGGAATGACTGAAATGCACAGTATTCCTGACAGTATCCAACTCCATCTGTAACCTGTTCACCTGCAGCTCCAGGGACTCCTTCTCACCTGACAGACAGTCCTTAAACCTGTCCACACACACACACACACACACGTGTTTATCTGCTAAAAACAGCTTCATTTTCTTTTTTAGAGCGGTTCACACAGGACTTCAGGTGTAGGTTTGATTTTGACAGTGATGGGAACAGAACAGCAGACAGCTACCCCAACATTTACACATTTAGGATAGACTTCTGACATCTAAAGTCTTTATGTATAGCTGTGGTAGCTAACATACTAATAACTCATAGAGAGAGGTTTTTACATCAGCATGTACATCTTACAATAACTACACAATTTTGGTTAGCCTATAAAACCAAGCACATCACAGCAGCAGTTTTAAAGATGTTTTCTTTGGATTGTTTGACTATTCAAATGAGAATATATCAAAATAAAACTAAACTAATTAGTGTTTTCTAAATTTTACATACATAAAAATCTGTCTCTGGGATTTGTATACTTTCTTAATTTATTTTTTATTTGTTTTGTTTTATAACTGCACTGCCTTAATGGTTTAATTGTTTTGTGCTGTGTAATAAAAAAAAAAGAAAGAAATCAGACAAAAAGATTTCCGATACCCACTCCGAAGTCCCAATCTAATTCAAATAAGTCGCGATATGATCCGATTCCAGTAATCCTTGCGTCTCAATGTTCACACTATCCATCCTAAATAGTGTGAGATTAGAATAAGTGTGTCCCAAAGCATAGTATGTTGAAAAGAGTATATCAGTAAATGAATTCAGACAGCAAGTTCAAAACAGTGCTAATGCTAATGTTCAGTGTGTATTTGGCTTAAAAGCAAGAGTGTTTTATAACAGATGCTGGCTGAAGGTGGTCAGAGGTTTAGTGATTCTGAATAGATCCATAGTAGGTTTAGTGGTCTTTGGCGCCTCCCTGTGGTCCTGCTTGATATCGCAGATTGAGTTCTACTAATTTGTATTGAAACTTTTATTTAATCATTGATTGATTGTGGCACTTTACATACATTGTGAATTTTTAAAAAGTACTTATTTGTTTAATATATATATATATATATATATATATATATATATATATATATATATATATAAATGGGGAGGGGGGGTGATTACTGGCACTTCTTTTTTTCCACTTCAAGCACTGGGTTGAACTACTTCTATAAAATTATTGTAGCATCATGACACACCTGGACAAATCTGCTTATTGTCAGGAGTTTGCAAACTACATTACATTTACATTTAGTCATTTAGCAGACGCTCTTATCCAAAGCGACTTACAAATGAGGACAATGTGAAGTGAAGTGTGTGAGTGAGTGTGTGTGAGAGAGAGAGGGTGTAGTGTGTGTGTGTGTGTGTGTGTGTGTGTGTGTGTGTGTGTGTGTGTGAAATGGAGCGAACGGAACCTCCTGACGCAGCTCATCCACCTCCGCTGCTGCTCGCAGAGCCACTCGAACTGTTCGGCCGTTTCACGGAGTTTGCCGAGACTCTCCGAATTCTCGCGCCGCAGTTCCTCCACCTTCCTCTGGTGGGCGCTGCGCTGATCACACAGATCCTGCCGCAGGGCTTCATGGGACATCTGGAGTTCCATCAGCTCGAGCGATTTGCTGATCAAAAAAAAAAAACAAGCATATGAATATTCTAGGATGATTTTTCGCGATCAAATATGGCCCATTATCTAGTGTATTGATGTATTAAGTTTAGTTTTACAAATGTTATTTTTGAGAATTTTGTATCAGATCCCAAAAAAAGCAATTTATTTTATTTTACTTTCACAATTGTACACTTAGTTTCAAATAGTAAACTTTTTTTTATATTTCTCAATATAATAATAAAAAAAAACACTTAGAACATCTAAACGGTGTCAACAACTGTCCATGTAAACGGATAAAAAGCTTTGTGTGTGTGTGTGTGTGTGTGTGCCCTCTGATTTGCCACCTGTTCAGCTGCATCTCCAGATCTTGTATTTTCTGAGTCTCCTCGTGGAGCTGCGTCTCCAAGACCTCAGTCTGCTGGGCTCTGAGCTGGGCCTCCTGGTGCAGCTCGTCCACCAGGCCCATCAGCTGCTTGTCTGAGCCCTGCAGCTGCTGTAAATCACAGCTCACCTGCTCCAGCTGAAGAGACAGCAGTGAGGCGTCCCTCCAGCGCTCCTCCGTCACAGAGATCAAACGCTGCTGCAGAAGATCGCCCTGTTCCTGCCACACACACACAAACAGAGGATTCCAGCACAACGCACAGTGATACTGAATACTGCATACACTTTATGAACTTATTCAACTATGTGCAGTGTTGCAGACATAAGCCTTCCATACAGTAGTGTAAATGTAAATGTGTTCATTCCGAGGTCATCCGAGATGTGGATGAGTTTGTTTCTTCATCAGGTTTGTAGAAATGTAGCATTACATCAGTGTCTCATCAATGGATGCTCTGCAGTGAATGGGTGCCGTCAGAATGAGAGTCCAAACAGCTGATAAAAACATCACAATAATCCACAAGTAATCCACAGCACTCCAGTCCATCAGTGAACATCTGGAGAAGACATTATTGATTATGGACTGGTATTTGAGTTAAAAACGTCTTAATGCTGGATGTGTTTCAGCTTTTGTCTTTTCCAGATGTCCATTACTAAGACACTGATGCAATGCTACATTTCTACAAATCTGATGAAGAAACACCTGATCTCAGATGATCCGAGGGTGAGCACATTTTCATCTGATTTTTCATTTTTGTCTGAACTATACCTCTAAGTGCAGTTGTGAAATGCTGCTGCTATATTTGTCAGGGTAAAGTTCTGCTTCGGCTGTACCTGCTGTTTCTGAAATCGCTCCAGAAGTTGTTCATACTTGATGCTCAGCTCCACATAGAGCTGCTCCTTCTGACACACACGCACCGACAGACCCTCCATCTCTGCCTGCAGAACCTGCTGACGCTCCCCAGACACCAGCAGCTCTCGCTGGAGCACTGCTACACACACACACACACACACACACACACAGAGACACATACAGAGAGACACACACACACACACACACACAGAGACACATACAGAGAGAGACACACACACACACACACACACACAGAGACACGCACACACACACACACAGAGAGAGAGAGAGACACACACACACACACACACACACAGAGAGAGAGACACACACACACACAGAGACACACAGAGAGAGAGAGAGAGAGAGACACACACACACACACAGAGACACGCACACATACACACAGAGAGAGAGAGACACACACACACAGACACACACGCGCACACACAAAGACACGCACACACACACACACACAGAGAGAGAGAGACACACACACACAGACATACACACATACACGCACGCACGCACACACACACACACACACGCACACAGAGACACGCACACACACAGAGAGAGAGACACACACACACACACAATGACACACACACACATACACACAGAGACAGACACACACACACACACACATACACACACAGAGACAGACACACACAGACACACACACACACACACACACACACAATGCTTCACTGAGCAGCTGAAATCTCCAGCTAACATGAACTATTTGTGTGCACAACAAAACTTCTAATGCATTTAAAGCACAGCTGCACAGAATAAAGCACAGTCATGCAAAATAAATGAACACATCAGCTGCATGTCAAATAATCATATTTCATGCAGTGAGATTTTAAAAAAAAATGCTATTTTATGTGATCATATCAAGAGTCAAATAAATGACAGGACTGTATCCCTCAACACTCTGAAACTGAAAGGAATATGTGCTTGTTTTCAGCATTTTCTGAGTTCGACCTGCAGCAGTGACCATTCATCACCGGTTTGAGATGATCTAAAAATCAGACGGTGATTTGCACGCTTACCTTTCTCCTGAGACAGCCGGATACATTTAGCCGTGAGATACTGAATCTGACCGTAATCCTCATCTCGGTCAACTCTGAAAAATCTCCTCATAACCTCGGATCTGGTCTGATGTGATCTGATGTGATCTACTCGTCTCTCAGTCCCTCAGAGATGAAGGACGGCTCTCGCTCCGGGGCCCAAACACTCAAACACACACACACCTGTCAGAACCGACCCGCTCATGTTTCACTGCAGAGTCACTGTGCTTCACAGAAAACATTCGAGGACACTGAGATTTCTGCTCACACTTCACAATTAATGCATTCACTAACTCACAATATGCAGTGCATTTGTACTGTATTCATTCATCTTTGTTATTAATAAAAATACAACTGTTCATTGTTAGTTCATGATGCATTTCAACAGACACAGCTTTTGATTTTAATAACGTGTTTTACCTAAATTAATAAATGTATTTTTCTTTGTTAGTTCATGTTAACAAATTCCATTTGCTTTAAACACAATTAACCACCAAATAATCACTATCATGATTTAAGACAATATTAATTAATATATTATTTGAAGAATGTTACATGATCTGTTACACTTGTTTAATGCTGATTTAATTTAAAAACAACAACATTGTAAGAAATTAATAAGAATCTAATTAATCAGCATTGAGAATAATGAGAATTAGTAACGCATTCAGATACAGTAATAAGAGTTTGGGGTGAAATTGGTATGCAAATAATATTAAAATCCCAACAACAACAAAAAAAAAGCCTTTTCGTCATGCATAATATTTTTTTAGACCTATATCTTCTTATTTTTGGTTTGTGTCTCGAACGTGTTTTATGAGATTCATGCAGATCTGAATTATTGGTGGAATGTGATGTAAATCACACAGGTGTGTGTTTCAGTAACGTGTTTCAGCGAGCAGCGACTTCATTCCACACATACTGACCGCAGAAGACCTGCCCGAGGCCTTGCGTTACATCTCATTACTGGACGAGAGTTGTGTGATTATTAAAGACTAGCTTCTCTTCTCTGATGAGTCTGTAACATCAGCAGAATCTCAACAGGAACACTCAGCAATCAGAGGTCATATACACTAAAAAATGATTTAATGAAGTTGTAAATAAAGATTACAAGAAAATACAATTTTAGTTTTTTTTTTCACAATTTTATGTAATGGTTTGTGAAATGTACTGCATTTTTTTTTTAACTGTACATCAGCTGCAATCACAACAAACATACAACTCCATTTTTTTATTTCAAAAATGGTATTTATTTAAAAAATGAACAAGAAAAGAGGAAAATGTCACATTGTTACCTGCGCCGTTTCTGCACAAACAGTGATGTAAAATAAGAGAAGCTTTAGAGTCAACATGAAACAGCAGTTACAGCACTTTCTACCTGTGCATTGAATGGAAGCGCATTTGTGCCACAGAATAAAAAAAAAGAATCAAAATTGCAGAATAGTAACAGAATTCTGACTTTTCTCACAATTCTGAATTTGCATCTCACAAATGTTTAGTTTTGACTAACTTTCTTCTCATAATTATGAGTTTATATTTCACAATTCAGACTTTTTCTCAAAATTGCAGGTTCATCTCAATTCTGAGCAAAAACGTCACAAATACTGTTTTGTTTTTGTTTTTATTCTGTGCCAAAACCCAATAGCGAGATGCAAACTCTAAACTCAGAGAAAAGTTTTGAGAGATAAACACAGAATTATAAGTTCATATCTTACAATTCTAAGAGAGGAAAGTCAGAACTGTAAGATTAAAAGTCACAATTGTTTATTTTCTGATTCTGGAAAGGTCTGGGTGTCTCAAGATGCCAAACGCATCGCTATGCAATAAAAACAGAATCATCAAATCAACACAACGAGCTTCAGTCTGCGATGTCACATTTATCACGATGATCAGCTGCAACAGAAGACGAGGACAAATAAATAAACTCTGAGCAAACAGAACAGAAAGACATCAGTGTGGTAACTGGGAAAAGCTTCCCGTCAAACACCAAGCAGCAGAAAAAAGATCTGACGTCTCCAGTGTTTCTGTCTGAGGTCAGAGCGAGCTAAAATCAACACAATTATTGCACTGGTCTCCTGCTTCTATCAATGGGCGGCAATTATAAATAAAAACAATCATGTCAGGGTGAGATGAGCTGCGGGGACGCTGCATCGAGGGAAAGAGTCCTGCTTCACCACTGCTGCCAGCTGAAGTCATCATTCGAGCCGAACACCAGGAAGAAGCCCAGGATGGTGCCGAAGATCACGATGTTTCCCGTCAGAACCAGAGCACAGGCTCCCCAGGCGATCTGTGGACATCAGTTACTCACTCAACGTCTGATCGATTCACGCAGAACCACACGCAGATCAATCCTGCTCTTACTGAGATCAACCCTGATCAGGATGAGTGTGTTTCTTCATCAGGTTTGTAGAAATGTAGCACTGCATCAGTGTCTCAGCAATGGATGCTCTGCAGTGAATGGGTGCCGTCAGAATGAGCGTCCAAACAGCTGATAAAAACATCACAATAATCCACAAGTAATCCACAGCACTCCAGTCCATCAGTGAACATCTGGAGAAGACAAAAGATGAAACACATCCAGCATTAAGACGTTTTTAACTCAAATACATAGAGTCTATAATCCATAATAACACTTCCTGCAGTGAAAAAGTGCATCTGCTGTTGTCTCTCACATCAAAATCCAGACACATATTTGTTTAGAGCTGTTTAAACGCTGCTTGATCTGTGCAGATTTCTCTCCTGATTCACACCAGAACACTTTTTCACTGGAGGAAGTGTTATTATGGATTATAGACTCTATGTATTTGAGTTAAAAACGTCTTAATGCTGGATGTGTTTCATCTTTTGTCTTCTCCAGATGTTCACTGATGGACTGGAGTGCTGTGGATTATTGTGGATTATTGTGATGTTTTTATCAGACTCTCATTCTGACGGCACCCATTCACTGCAGAGCATCCATTGATGAGACACTGACACATCTCTACAAACCTGCTGAAGAGACAAACAGTGTGTCGTGTTGATATTTACCACATCAGCGCGGGCGAATATGATGGGCAGCCCGAAGGCGGACACCACGATGCCGGTGGTCAGGAATAAGGCCAGCTCTTTGCAGGCGTTGCTGGCCGAGTCTGTGTCGTCCACCACGCGGCGAGAGATGCAGTATGGGATAGGTGCCAGGATGTAGAAGAAGAGCAGGAACAGAGGCCAGTACGCACTGCACACAAACACAGCTTCAGCAGACGCTCCGCAGACACACAGCGCTTCACATGAGACACACTCACTTATAGACGGGCAGAGCACAGCCCAGCATCAGGAACATCAGACCGACCGCTCCTCCAAACGACAGACTGATCAGAGCTGAAACACAGCACACTGCACACTTCAACAACATACAATGTGTCTCTTCTGTAATATTATTAGAATGTAAATCAGCTGTTTTCTATGTGAATCTCTGTTAAACTGTAATGTATTTCTGTGATGTGCAGCTGTATTTTCAGCATCATTACTCCAGCAGGGCTCCAAACAAAAAAATCGAGTAAGGAGCCATTGGCTCCTGTAAGAAAAAAACTTAGGAGCCAAATAATTTTTTTAGGTGCCACAGAATAAATGTGTTTTATTTATTTTACGATTATTATTATTTATTTATTTACATTTTAACATTTCAATCATACTGTCATGTGTTTATGTCTCATCTTTTCTTGACTTTATCATCATTTTAATCCATCTTGTAGATGACCTGGGAACTAAGGTTCACTTAAAGTGGGAACTAAATGTCTTTTCCAGCTTGAAATCTACAGTCACAAAGAACTGTTCATTACACAGAATCTGTACCAGTATCATGGAGCATAAGCATCACTTGGCCACTGAGTGTAGCTTGGGCTCCTCCTACATGAGACATTTCTGTAAGTTGTACTGTAGGATCTCTTATAAAATAGCCTACATTTTGATGTTAATTCATGTTCACTATGTACTATATTAGTAAAGAGAAAGATTAAATGGGTTCACTTGCCCTTGAACTGAGGCGCTAAAGCGACCGCGCCTGCCGCATTAAGGAGCGGCAAAACTGTATTGTTTGAATTTCGTTATGAATTCGGAATAATTTTAAAGCTGGTACTTTTTATTAAAAAGTGATAAAGCACGGAGCTTTTTGTGATTATTGGAAGGCAGTTGCACTTCAAATAATGAAGTTCACGTATTAAAAGAACACAGACCAAGATATTGTTTAGAAGAAGCCATATTAGTAATTATTATAAACGAGAATTGTTAACGATATCGCCAATATCCACACAGCTGACAGCTTTACCTGTTCTAGTTTGTTCAAGTTGTGCACGAAATAGACGCTGTATTTTCTGCACTTTCCCCAAACAAAATGTCTAGACATACGGCAAAATAAAATAAAATAAAATAAAACCCGTGTCCAGGGCTTTTTTTTTTGCCATGCATTGGTCATAGAGCTCATTGTAGCGGTGCCTCAGGTGCTGAAATATATTTATTGCCCAAGGTTCACACGTACTCCGTCTGCAGTGTGTATACAGTATGTGTATGCGGTGCAGAAGCAGCAGCGAGAGCGCGTTATTGTAACGCGAAAGAACATTAAAATAAAGCGCGAGCGCAATCTCTCCGCTCGCACGCAGATTTATTTTGCTTTGTCACAAAACCAGACACGCGTGCTCAGATACACGCTGCTCTCGTCCGGAGAGAATGCGCGCACTTAAAACATGTCTCCTCTCGCTCACTCACTCACAACTCTCTCTATGCTCATGCGCTAGATATTCATTCTTTTCGAACCTCTCGATTTCTAACCTTTTCTGTTCACATCTTTTACCGCGTGAAGTGTGAACGTTCTGATCCATTAACATGGGCTCGGAAAAAATACGCATCACAAACAGAGTGTGTGAACCTGGAGTTACGTAGACATATGCCCAGTCTGTTCTGTTCTCGCGTTCCACTTAGGTGCCCTGCATTCTGATTGGATCGGATGGCATACTGCGGGAGGTCGGGACCGCGGAAAATCGTGCTATAAAGCGATTTAGAAATCGTGCACGCTCAAATAGTGATTTTATTACGATTTTGATTAATCGCACAGCCCTAGTCTGAAACTCTCTTTTTCCACTAAAACTTTGATGCGCATCGTCTCGGTTTAATACGTGAACATAACAAAAGATTTGATCTTGATTTGATCAAAACAATTGGGAAAAAAGGCATTACATTTAAATTTTTAAGTTATAACATGTAAATATATACCCAGATATCAATAACACTCGGGCTGATTCTGGCTGAAATGAGTCTCTGTCGGTTCAGTCTCGGCATCGGTGAGAAGATAATGGACCAGAGCCGCGCCGACTCTACAAAACACTTCTGGCTGACAGACGGCTTTTTCTCTATGGGCCGATCTCGGCTGAAAGCTGTTGTACACGCGGCAGGTCCACACTCGGTGTAGTTGTGTGTATTAACCTTCGGCCCGAGTTCATTTTATCACAGACGGGGCGCTGCTAGAATGAAGCAAATCATCCGCCTGAGAAAACTTTTTTAGCGGTTAAATCCTGAGGAGCTTTCGGCGGGTAGTCGCCAGTGGCGACCTCAGCAAAAACGTCACTCGCAAATTAATATTTATGGTCGCAAATCCGACTGTTTTAGTCGCAGTTTGGAGCCAGTGTCACATGATCTTCAGAAAACATTCTAATATGATGATTTATTAGAGTTTTGCTACCTCATGTTTTTTGGGAACCTGTGATACTATTTTCAGAATTATTTAATGAATAAAACGTTAAAGAGAACAATGTTTATTCAAAATAGAAATCTTTTACGATTGTATACACTACTGTTCAAAAAGTTTGGGGCCAATAATTTTGTTTTTTGAAAGCAATAATTGTTTTTATTCCGGAAGGATGTGTTAAATTGATAAAAAGTGATAAAGACTTATATTGATAGAAATCATATTTTATATTAAATAAATGCTGTTCTTTTTGACTGTATTCATCAAATAATCTTGAAAAAATGATCACAGGTTCCAAAAAAATAAAACAAATATTGTGCAGCACAACTGTGTTCAACATTGATAATAATCAGAAATGTTTCTTGAGCAGCAAATCATCATATTAGAATGATTTCTGAAGATCATGTGACACTGAAGACTGGAGTAATGATGCTGAAAATACAGCTGCACATCACAGAAATAAATTACACTTTAACAGAGATTCACAGAGAAAACAGATATTTTAAATTAGAATAATATTTCACTATTTTTACAGTATTTTTGGTCAAATAAATGCAGCTTTGATGAGCAGAAAAGACTTCATTAAAAACATTACAAGTCTTAATGACCCCAAACTTTTGAACAGCAGTGTAGATTTGTTTATTATTAATTACTATATATATATATATATATATATATATATATATATATATATATATATATATATATATATATATATATATATAATTAAAACCATTAAAATGTGTTACTAAAAAGCTTTTTATTTCAAGCTAGTTGCAAAGGCAACATTTTTCTTTAATGTGGTGTAACTTCTCAAAATAGTTATTAGAGGAAACAATAATTAATCAAATCTATACAGACATATATATGAAAACAAACAAAAAACACAACAAATGACTAAAATAGTGTTTAAATTAAAATAAAAACAGAAAATGTTAAACTAATTCAAAATATCTCCACTTTTCAAAGCCTTTTTGAGTGAAATCATGTAATGTAGATTCACAGTGTGGCTATTATGACATCTTCCATTAAAACATATGTAAATATAATATTCACATAAGTCACAGAATTAATTTACTCTGTTATTAGGATTCGGCTGTCATCAGTTTTTCAATTATTCAACCGAACTGTCAGAAAATATAATTTTGTAAAATACACAACACAAACACAGCCGAGGAGCCAGGAGCACTAATCCTCTTCATCCTCAGCTCTAACAACTATCTATTTCCTGTAGTAACACATTAGCTAATGCACCGTGTGTGTGTGTGTGTGTGTGTGTGTGTGTCTCTGATGATCTGTGTGTGTGTGTGTGTGTGTGTCTGATGATCTGTGTGTGTGTGTGAGTGTGAGTGTGTGTGTGTGTGTGTGTGTGTGAGTGTGTGTGTCTGATGATCTCTGTGTGTGTGTGTGTGTGTGTGTGTGTGTGTGTGTGTGTGTGAGTGAGTGTGTGTCTCTGATGATCTGTGTGTGTGTGTGTGTGTGTGTGTGTGTGTGTGTGTGTGTGTGTGTGTGTGTGTGTGTGTCTCTGATGATCTGTGTGTGTGTGTGTGTGTGTGTGTGTGTGTGAGTGTCTGTCTCTGATGATCTGTGTGTGTGTGTGTGTGTGTGTGTGTGTGTGTATGTGTGTGTGT
>JANHFF010000442.1:222500-229588 GCA_024542945.1 allo-octoploid hybrid of Carassius auratus x Cyprinus carpio
GTGCCAGATTTATTCCTAATTTATTTTGTGAATATGTGTTCAATATAAATTTTTCCAATAATAATTTGATCGTTTGACTTTCTATTGCATTTTGATAATTTTCTGTGCTGTTATTGGTCCACTTGTAGGGTGGTTGCAGCTTCAGTAAGTGAGAGGGCTGTCTGTGTGATTCATTGCTATGAGTTCGTCTTAAATATAGTGTAATGTTACAGTGGTCTGACAGAGGTGTTTGAGGACTGACTGTGAATGCTCTGAGATGCACTGGGTCAATGTCTGTGATGAAGTAATCTACAGTACTGTTGCCCAAGAAAGAATTAAAGGTGTAACAACCGAAAGAGTCTCCCCGTATGCGACCGTTCACTATATACAGGCCCAGTGACCGACAGAGCTCTAGAAGGCTTTTCCCACTTTTGTTTGTTAATTTGTCATAATTGTTTCTTAGCTGGTATGAGGGCAGAGAGTGGCTGGTGTTTGTGATATATTTGTCTCCCTGTGTGTTGACAAAGTCTGGTTCATTTCCAGTTCTGGCATTTAGATCGCCACACATTAACACATTCCCTTTAGTCTGGAAATGGCTAATCTCGTCCTGCAGGATGGAGAAGGTTTCTTCGCTGTAATAGGGGGACTCAGCTGGGGGAAGGTATATAGCACACAAGAATATGGGACGCTCTGTGGAGACAATGTCTTTTTGGATTTTTAACCAAATGTTAAATTTTCCCGATTTGTATAGCTGTGATTGAGTCTATGAGGTGTGCTCTATACCATATCAGCATTCCCCCTGACTCTCTGCCCTGAGTCACCCCTCTTAGTTTCGTCGATGGTAGAACTATTTCCCTAAATCCAATTGGACAGCCAGTGGACAAATCTCTAACATTCCATGTTTCCTGTAGTATTACAATGTCAGAATTCTCAATTTCTTTTTTAAAGTCTGAATGTTGGCTCTTGATACCAAAAACAGAGGACCTCAGTCCTTGAATATTCCAACATGTGACTTTCAGGGAATATGAGCTCATTAAATGATCACATTTGTTATTTCAAAACAAGACAGACATCAGTATATTGAATTGACAAATCAAGAAGAATATATTAAATATTATGATCCAATAAAATAAGTTAAATGTATAAATTAGGTAAAGAAAAATATACAAAGATATCATATTAATATTATATATATATATATACATACACATATACATACACACACACATACATATAGTTTTTTTTTTTTCAAGAAGTATAAATAATATGATGTTTCTAAAATCTGATATATATAAAAAAAAAAAAAAAAAATATTTGCATACACATCCATACTTTTTTTTTTCATTGTTTTTTTTTCAAGAATAATAAATAATAGGTTTCTAAGAGTCTCATTTAAAATAAGTAGAAATAAAACACATTTTCACACACACACACACACACACACACACACACACACACACATACATTTTATTTTCTTTACTCAATTTTTTTTCCAATCTCAAAAATCTTTTTTTTTTTTTTTTTTTTTTGTTGTTGTGAGTCACTAACCCATGAGGTGTGAGCACAGCAGAGTCAGCATGTGCTGGATGTTGGTGAGGTCTCTGCAGGGTGATGGGGCCGGCTGGCTGTGGGCTGTGCTGGGGCTGCAGGGGGTCAGTGATCTGCTGGCTGCTTCAGCGTAGCTCCGGCTGCACGCCGGCTGCTGATGTTCATGTGGATGAGAAGGTGAGGGGGCTTCAGGCCTGTTCATGCGGTGTTTTCTGGGGGGGAACACAGAACCTGTCGTGGGCTTCCTCCGGTCAGAGGTGAAGTGGTGGAGGGGGTGGTGTCCCTGCAGTAGCTCTGTGGGGTGTCCATGAGGTCGCTGCGGTGTGCTGGAGCTGCGGTTGAGTGCGATGTCCTTCAGGGTTTTGGCAAAGATGGGGACTGCCCTTCTGTGGAGGTGGACGTGGTCGTACAGGCTGCTGAGATTCAGTGTGGGGTGCTGAACCAGGTGTACGTTGGGCTTTAGGGCACAGTCTCTGGATACTCTAGCATTTATATGCCTGATGGTGTCCTGGTGGAAGTCCGAGCGCAATAGCAGGGTGGAGAGGATGATTTTGGAGTTGGGGAAGTTGGAGGATGCCTTCTCAGTCACATTAATGAGAGCTGTTGCTACTCTCTCTCGCTGAGCTCGGAGGTCGTTAGTGCCGGTGTGGATGATGATGTGGCTGGGGGAACCCAGCTGCTCTTCACACAAGAGCTCCAGGGCCTTCTCTGTGTTTGGGCACCATATTTTTTGGACGTTTTTTCTGGGAAAAAGTCTCTTTTCATCGATGAACTTGCCATTGGAGTCCATGAGGAGTATAATGTGAGGCTGTGATTGACTGTAGGAGTCTGCTGGAGGAGTCTCTGAGCTCGCTGGAGAAGGAGTCTCCTCTGAGCTCTGCTGTTCTCCTCTCTGTGTCGCCTGCTTCTCCACAGCTGACCGTTGTATTATGTGGGACTCTCTGTCCTCTCTCAGCTTTCTCATCTCTTCCCTCATTACAGACAGCTGACTGCTGTACTCTTCTCCCTGTTTTTTCATTTCTTGTGTTTCTTTCTTAAGCATTTCTATTTCTTTCCTGTACTCCGCTTCTTTCTGTGTTGGATCAGTCTCCTTCACCACTCTATGCATCTCCTCTCTCAGCTGCACCAGCTCCAGCTCCATCTCCCTGAACTTCTCCTTCATGTCACTGATGATGCTGTGTAGAAGGGAGATCTCCTCACTGTCGTCTCTGGACTGATGGCTGGAGGTCGAGGGCTCTTCTGCACACTTTTGTGTATTAGGGCTGATCTTGTTCAGTTGAGCTTTTTCTTTAATTTGCAGGAAATCCTTTTCAAATTGTTTCAGCTTCCCCTGAATCATTACAGTCCCATTTTTATATAGGTTGGCTGTTATCATGACATCTGAATCTGAATCCTCCCCTTCCTTAATCTGTAGTTTCCATCCATTACTGATGCCCTTTCTAATTACTGTGGGGTAATGATGTCTGATTGCTGAGTGCCAGGCTTCAGGGTCTTCTGTGTGGAATATGATGTTACTGACCTCTCCATTCCTGTATAGGTCTGAGTACAGGGTTTCTGGACTGTCCTTCAGGAGCTGATCTTTATGTTTCTTCTTTAGGATCTCATTGGTAGCTTTGGATGGGTATGTTATAGGGACTGATTCTGTCATTTTTCAAATATTCTGACAGTTGCTAGCAGTTTGTTGTTGTTGTTGTTGTTTTATGAATGTTTATATCTACTGCAGTCAGCCCTTATATGTAGCTTAATTAAATCACGTTTTGGGCAAATCTTTCTCCAGAACAAGGTGGTTGATTGTTGATTGTAGTATGTAGATTTTTGTGTACTCACTCGGAGTTCCTCTTTTCCTCTCTCTCTCGTGGTAGTTGTGGGACCTCTTAAGCCTTCTGTCAGTTGGTTGTCTGCTAGTTGTCTTCTGCATGCTGTTTCTTGGTTGAGCTCAATGTTCTTTTGTAGTTATATGTTGCAGAGTCTTAATTTATATAATTTTTATAAAAACTGATTGTCTGTCTTGTCCTTAAAAACACATTTAAAAGCAAAAAACTCAGGAGCTCATTTTCATGCTGCTTGCTGCTGTTGAAAGTGCTTCTCCTCTCTCTCTCTCTCTCTCTCCTCTCTCTCTCTCTCTCTCTCTCTACTCTCCTCCTCTCTCTCTCTCTCTCTCTTCTCTCCTCTCAATTCAATTCAATTCAATTCAATTGAGCTTTATTGGCATGACTTGTACAGTATTGCCAAAGCATTGGCCATTACATAGGCAGTGAACAAATAATCAATAAAATCAATCAGTAAACAAATGCATGAATACATTTATAAATCAATAAATAAAAATAACAACAAATTAAAATCAAACAAAATCAAACAAAAAATAAAAAACACACTTGTGTGTATTTGTCTCAACATTCAGACTTTAGTTTTGTCCACTGGCTGACTCTCGTAGTTTGTGGCAGGCTGTTACATACTTTGCTGCTGTTGTGATTGAGATAGAGTTTTCTCCCAAAATATGATTTAATTTCTCTGAATTTGGTAATGCCATAAAATGTGGTTCTAGTTGTTGGAATCTGGTGAAATAGTGTGATCTAATGCTGTGATAGTGATCACAGTGAATGAGGAAGTGTTCTTCTGTCTCCAGCTCTCTCTGAGAGCACAGTGAACACAGTCTCTGCTCTCTCGGCTGCCATCTCTGCCTGTGCCGTCCTCTCTCTACAGCCAGACGGTGATCACTCAGTCTATATCTGCTTAGGGTCTTTCTCAATTTATGCTCTTTCACACAGCTCAGGTATTCTGCTGGTTTATACTCTCTCTTCAGCTTTAAATAGAGTTCCATCTTCTTTTGTGATTTAGTAGCATCTTTCCAATAGGTGATGTAGTTTTGTTTTTGTAGTTGTATAATTTGGTTTGTCCAGATGGTGCTGTGCTGGTCTGGCTGTAGTTTGAGCATCAGCTGTGAGAGTGCGCTCCGGTGCCGGTTCTGCTCCTGACACCGCAGGGCTTCAGCCTGGTATGAGCTCGGCTCGCTGCGCTTCAGGTGCTGGTAGAACTTCACAGCTCTTTTCTGGATACTGATCAATAAGGGGTATTGTCCTAATTCAGCTCTGCACGAGTTGTTTGGTGTTGCTCTGTTTACTTTTAGGATGTTTTTACAAATTTGTGTATGCAGAGTTTCGATTTCCTCTTTTTCCCATTTAGAGAAATCTTGGGTTTTTAGAGGTCCCCATATCTCGCTGCCATACAGAGCAATTGGTTCAATTATTGCTTTTAGGATTTTTAGCCAGGTTTGAATTGGAATTTCATGTCGAATAGTATTTTTAATCATGTAGAAGACTCTCAGTGCTTTTGCCTTCAGTTCATTCACAGCCAGATTGAAGTTCCCTGTTGAACTCAGTTTTAATCCCAGATATGTGTATTCCTGGGTGTGTTGGAGGACTTGGTTTCCTGCTCGAAAGATGTATTTATTTTCCCTACATCTGGATCTATTTTGAAAAATCATTATTTTAGTTTTTGCGAGGTTAATTTTGAGAGCCCACGTATGACTGAATGTCTCTACGACGTCGAGGAGCTGCTGTAGTCCCTCTTTTGTTTTTGACAGAATGACTAAATCATCTGCGAAGAGGAGACATTTAACTTCTGATTCCGTCAGGGTTGGGCCGGGGGCAGTGGAATTATTTAAGGCTTTGCCTAATTCGTTTATATATATGTTAAATAGAGTGGGGCTCAGTGGGCAACCTTGTCTGACTCCTCGTTGTTGGGAGAAAAATTCTGTTCGTTTATTTCCAATTTTTACAGCACATGTATTGTTTTTATACATGGTGCTGATTAATCAAAGGTTTTCCCTCCAATCCCATTTTCCAGTAGTTTTAGGAAGAGTCCTTCGTGCCAGATCGAATCGAAAGCCTTCTCAAAGTCAATAAAGCAAGCAAAGATTTTGATTTATTTTGGTATACATGTCTATCAATGATTGTGTGGAGGGTGTAGATGTGGTCCGACGTTCTGTGTTTGGGCAGAAATCCAATTTGACTTTTGTCCAGGATTTTGTGGGTTTTGAGAAAGTTTTGCAATCTTGTATTAATAATCGAACAGAATATTTTCCCCAGGTTGCTATTGACACATATGCCTCTGTAATTGTTTGGCTCATATTTGTCTCCTTGTTTAAAGATTGGTGTAATTAGGCCTTGGTTCCAGGTGTCGGGGAAATATCCTACTCTCAAAACAAAGTTGAATAATTTGATTATTGCGGTTCTGAATTGGTCATTGGTGTATTTGATCATTTCGTTCAGTATTCCATCAATGCCACATGCCTTGTTGGGTTTTAGTGCATGTAGTCTGTCTGTCAGCTCATTTACTGTGATTGGGAAATCCAGGGGGTTCTGATTGTCTTTAATGTTTTCTTTTAGGATTTCTAATTTGGTTTTTTAATTCATTTCGAGCAGGATTTGTTTCAGTTGTTTTGTACAGATTTTCAAAGTGTGTCCTCCATATGTTCCCGTTTTGAATGACCAGGTCTTCCTGTTGTGGCCTATAGAGCGTGTTCCAGTTGTTCCAGAAGTTACTGGTATTTATTGACTCCTCCATTGCTTGAAATAATTGTTCTGTGTGTTCTTCCTTTTTTACTCGTAGAGTTTGTTTGTACAGTCGAAGGGCTTCGTGATATTGATGGCGGAGTTCTTCATTGTCAGGATCTCTGTGTTTTTGATTTGAAAGATTTCGTACTGTTGTTCGGATATTTTTGCACTCACTGTCAAACCACATTTCTTTGGTGTTTTTTGGTTTCCTTTTTGAAGATTTATTTTTCAAATTGCACATGGATGCTGATTGGTGGAATATTTTGGTAATGTCACTAAGTGCCAGATTTATTCCTAATTTATTTTGTGAATATGTGTTCAATATAAATTTTTCCAATAATAATTTGATCGTTTGACTTTCTATTGCATTTTGATAATTTTCTGTGCTGTTATTGGTCCACTTGTAGGGTGGTTGCAGCTTCAGTAAGTGAGAGGGCTGTCTGTGTGATTCATTGCTATGAGTTCGTCTTAAATATAGTGTAATGTTACAGTGGTCTGACAGAGGTGTTTGAGGACTGACTGTGAATGCTCTGAGATGCACTGGGTCAATGTCTGTGATGAAGTAATCTACAGTACTGTTGCCCAAGAAAGAATTAAAGGTGTAACAACCGAAAGAGTCTCCCCGTATGCGACCGTTCACTATATACAGGCCCAGTGACCGACAGAGCTCTAGAAGGCTTTTCCCACTTTTGTTTGTTAATTTGTCATAATTGTTTCTTAGCTGGTATGAGGGCAGAGAGTGGCTGGTGTTTGTGATATATTTGTCTCCCTGTGTGTTGACAAAGTCTGGTTCATTTCCAGTTCTGGCATTTAGATCGCCACACATTAACACATTCCCTTTAGTCTGGAAATGGCTAATCTCGTCCTGCAGGATGGAGAAGGTTTCTTCGCTGTAATAGGGGGACTCAGCTGGGGGAAGGTATATAGCACACAAGAATATGGGACGCTCTGTGGAGACAATGTCTTTTTGGATTTTTAACCAAATGTTAAATTTCCATTTGTATA